>JAHZNC010007170.1:0-11323 GCA_027744095.1 Zhuqinia jingwanae | reverse complement strand
CTCATACTGAACCAACAACAAAATAATAATGACACACAACCTATTTTATAACAACCAATATTATCTTTTATGGATTCCTTCTCAGACAAAAAAAAATAGTGCGTTGATACTTGTGTAAACAAGTGTAATCTACATACAATTCTGCAAAGATCTCTGATATTTTTTTTATCATGCGAACACAACAAGTCTTCTTGTTGTAGTGTCTTTTTTAGAACAAAAAACGGGAACAATAAGATTTTATATTCTTAACGAGAGCAGTAGTATAGCCTTGTACTCAACAGCCTATTGACACGCAATTCTCAGAGGATTCAACACTCTTAAGTTATACTTTTCCCTTTTTCAATGATGATGATGGTGTTGTTGGTGTTACGCTATGGACTTTTCATGACATATTTTCATATTTTGTTTAGCCTTTTGTTGATCCTTTCATTAACTTTACGTTCTACTACTGCAGGAACTTCACTACGAGAAAATATGTTTAATGGAAAATAATTTGTGGTATGTTATTTTTAAATGCTTATTCATGTAAAAGATAATGATAATTTAAATGAGGAGGATACAGACCAATTGCAATATAAAAATAATGTGGCACGTTCATTTGACGAGGAAAAACGAAGAACTGCAAGAAATAAAATATTTTTTTGGCGAAAATCTGCAATACAACTGAAAAATACTACGACAGGATACACACATTTTCCTGTTCAAAAATTGTAGAATGTTGATGAGAAGGATGATAATATGATGATAATAGTATTTGGTAATGGTAGTGGCGTGTGTAGAAAAGGAGGTGAATCGGAGTGTTTTCTGTGTGTTGTATATGTTGTTGGGAGGAGGAGAGAGTGTATATAGCAATATATATAGATTTACAACTAAAATAAGAGGATCGGTGAATGGTAATAATATTTTCTTTATTATTCCGTCTGATGAAGCTTTAAAGAAGTAGAGAAGTAAAACATTTTCAAAAATAAAATAAAATTACGAGCAATAAGTAGAGGATAGAAAAAGGATGGTGAAGAGATGAGACGAGTGCTTTACCGAGGTAATCTAGCTAAGATATATATTTATGTCCTATGTACATAGTCGCTTCTTTATTTTCGCATTTTAAAGTTTTTCCTTCCAACATTTTTCTCCTTCTCGCGTTGTTGTCAGCAGCATTAACGGTAAATGCTGCGCTGCTGCTGCTGCCATGTATGTCATATAACATGCTGCTACGTATACTAGGTACGTTTTGTGTTGTCTCATATAAGTGCGATCAGTTCAAATCAGATCATGGAAAACAATCTAACATAAACGACTTTAAAATGGGAAATGGGAGTGTGTGTGTGTGTATGATGTTTCTACGTGCACTCACTTACTACAACTACTACAAACAAAAAATTTCGATTCA
The DNA here is from genome assembly GCA_027744095.1 of Zhuqinia jingwanae. Taxonomy (NCBI): domain Eukaryota; kingdom Metazoa; phylum Arthropoda; class Collembola; order Entomobryomorpha; family Paronellidae; genus Zhuqinia; species Zhuqinia jingwanae. The sequence continues at coordinate 9,936 of JAHZNC010007170.1, read as the reverse complement.
ATAAGTTTTTTCTCTACTTAAGCTTAAGCGTGAGACTTGAGAGTTCAAAATTTTTGGATCTGGTAAACATTTCACCTACATACAGCCATCACAGCATTCAATATTGTTTTTCAGTGTGAAAAAGCAAAGTCGTAGTAAACTCGTAGTAGTAGTAGTAGTGCCGTTGTAGTCTGCAATGTGGTGGTAGTAATAATCTATCCGCACTCGTAAAAAATAAAGAAAAGTGTGTAGGCCTTGATGGCTTTCGAGCTTCCCATTTGATCGTTAATCAGCATCGGAGACTCCTTTACTGGTTTATGTTCAGAATGCGTAACATAATACGCATGGTAAATTCTGGTATATGTGCCAAACATACTTCATAGATTTGACTCAGCAAAAAGGCATTTTATTTTTATGAAATTAGCAATTTTTATTCATTTTATTATCATAATTATTATTATCACACACACATACTTCAACAATACACAACCAAACTAACAATAACAATAAATGATATATATTTCATTGAGATATTTTTATATATTAAAATATTATGATTTCTCTATGAAACTAACAGAAATTTACTAGAATGTGTAGTAGCCAAAATGAAGAACTCTACCTGAAAATAGCACAAAGCCTAACGTATATTTCATAATAATGATGATGAAAGCTTAGCTGAAACTGTATGTACTAAGGAGCATATTGAACTGCATTTGAAAAAGAATCATGGTTAAGAGAGAACAATACTTTGTTCATTTCCCCTTATCCAATCATGAAAATACAGAAAATGTGCTGGGAAGTACGATGGGCATCAGGTTCAACAGTATCAGTCATCATGTATCAGTTGTACGATGGCATAATAAAGAGCACATGATATGAAATACAATATCTTGAACTAACAACTAAGCGTAGAATTAAACTAAATGACTGGTAAGGATATTAGCATAATGTTTATATGACAGGCAGACTTTACCACAAAATAACAAAAAGTTGGGTAGATTTTTATAAATTGATGAGGGAGTTTAACTCTAATTGTGTTTTGTTGTTGGATTGCTTGGCTCATTGATCACTAGATGAAATTTTACCACAAAGATCCCAAAGTGTCTATTTGAGGGACTTCAATAATGCGAGGCTTGTCAATGATTCTAGCTGTTCGGTCACCCTTTTCAACGATCCCAATAATCCATGCTTGATACTTTTCCTCTCGTTCAATTTCTTTGCAAAAGTTTGCAGCTTGTTCACGAGGAAAGCAGATGAGTAGACCGCCTGTATATTATTAAAAAGCGAAACATTAGATTGAGTGCTTACTAACAGATGAAAAACGGTATGCTAGTATTGCCTTTGCACATTTTAATATTTTACCTGAGGTTTCTGGAAGACTTCCTGCTTGCAACCTTATCATATTTCCAGAAGCTTTAGCAATCGCATTTATTTTAGCAATCACAGGCAAATTATGAATGGTGAAGGACACTTCAGAACGTTGACATTTTGCTAGATTTTGTGCGTGACCCAAAAGGCCAAAACCTGTGACATCCGTGGCACCATGGGCGTTGTGCTTGTGCATTAGCCGGGCAGCTTATAAAACAATTAGTTATTGTAAGTTATGACTACGACACACATACAGAAAAATAGATGGGGTAAAAATTACCTGTGTAGTTCAGTCTTGACATGGAGTCTATTGATCTACTGTACGATTTCCTTACGTCATGCTCCGTGGCAACCATCTTGATACGATTCCACCTTTCCGGAATGTTGAGCCATTGATGGGCCAGTGCAGCAAGTTGAGTACCCAAGGGTTTTGTAAGAACAAGAACATCCCCAGGTACTGCATTTTCAGGCATAATGATTTCGTGAGGCGGACAAACTGCTGTGGCGACTCCTCCAATTGTTATCCAAGGATTGAGCACAGTTTGTCCACCGGTCACATCAGTACATGCAGTTACAGCAGCATCCTACACAAGTCAAAGAATTACATGAAATAACCTTCGGGTTCTGGATACGTCAAATATACCAGATTGTTTTTATTTGTACCTTAAATCCTCGCATCAGTAATGGAGTTACAACATCCCTTTCACGTTCACTCAGTCTATTGGAAACTCCACAGATCATCAGCATATTGTCGCAACCAGTAACACCCATTGCGTAGAGATCACTTAAGACGTTAGCACATGCAATCCGACCTGATAACCAGGCATAAAAACTTATTAAGACATCAAATAAAACATTCCTCATTGCATCAATCATGTTATTTTTTAATATACAAATAATCATCTTATTGAATATCGCCAGTATTTGTTTGCATTACCTTGCATATATGGATCATCAACAATTGGATAAAAGAAGTCAGTTGTTTGAACTAAACACAGTCCTGCGTGTTTTAATGGAGTAACAGATGCATCCATACCGATGCCTTAATAAAAAAGCGCAGTGTTAAGAACTTGGTTAGTAAGTATTTAACCCATGAAAATTTACATGAATTCCAAACAATTAACATCGACTAACCAAGTTTTGGCATCCCGGCTTGGTACGGCTTCAAAACTTGATGGTCCGGGCCATCCTTTAGCCCCGCCAAGAGATTTTCAAGAACCTCTTGCGGGACTTTACACCCTCATCCCCGCAGCTCAGTAAAGTTTGTCAGTCGAAAAGTGGGATCCAGATCATGAGCAACAGGATCGAAAGTTCGTAGCAATGCCTCCTCATCACTAAGCTCCAAAGTCGCAGAAGAAGCCACGGCTTCTGCCACTGCCGGCAGTTCAGGAGCAGAAGAAGGTCTTTGGCCTGACATCGTTACCTCAATATATACTATTAAATGAACAAAAAGGCAAGGACACACAACATTTATACTCCAACTTTTCAAAATGTCAATAATAAAAATGCATACTTGCAGTAAATATCACACGTGTTCATATATTTTCAATAGGCAATTTAATTACTTGCTAGACGATGTTTTTTTATTCCTTTTAAACAAGTTTATCTAGCCTTTGATCTTGCTTTTAATTACAACTACCCGTATATTGTTAGAAAAATAACTTAAAATGGCTATATTAATTGACTATACTAATTGCATTTAATGTTAATCACAGCAGCAATATTAAGACAACCGGCCCGATGTATTTCTCATTCATTATCACTGTTTTTCAAGCTTACTTGGACCTAAGGGGTACATACACTAGTTACGAACTTTTGAAAACCGTGCTTTAAAATTTCCTCTAAAACCATAACGCAACACAGTATAGTACAGTGAGAGGGCTCAAACGGTGTTACTTGCTTTGCGAAGGACTCCTTAGTCATTCTCAGTGTATTTCGTGTTACTCCGTTTTACATAACAGAGATTTAAACGGAGCGCATTCCCCTTCAAAAAGACGGTTACTCAATGACGCTCCTGTATTTCATGTTATGATACGGCAAGTGTGCATACCAAATGCAACGTTGGATTCAGAATGAACAAAGGACAATGGAAGATGTCAAATTGAAATATTTTTTTTTACTAAATAACTGCAATGCAATGCCTATTGGTTACTACTATTATTAAGCTGAAAAAGCTTAATATTTAATTTATTTTAACAATTTATGTCTGCGGTATACAAATTTAATTTCGTAAATTGCATAGTATTTATGGTAGAGGTACAATTTATAAAATATATAGTAAGAGTACTAGTAGTAAATAATGACATATCTATACAAATTTAACTTAAATTATATTTTTTTGCTTAACTATTTAACATTACATAATTACATTTAAAACAACCCTATAAAAATTAGTCGTAAAATCGGGGATTTCAGTAAGTTCATCTGCACATTTGAAGGATGTGAGTATAAATCATTATTGCAAAGCGCTTGTTTATATAGGTTTCCAGGTGGAGGCTATTCCTTTCCTTACTTTTGAATATCACGGTTACTGTCCTCCACTATTATAATTATTAATTACATAATATATATTTATGCATCATACTTAAGTGCTAATAAATTGTTTAATGCATGATAATATTTAACTGATTAATCAATAAATGCATCAGTATAAGATTTATGTAATAATACTTTCAATTATATTGGATACGTAAATTCTAAAATTTGATGGTGTATACAAATATACCTACATACATTGTTTAAGTTGTACTTTTTACCTTATTTTTGATAACAGGGACAGAGGTTATGTATTAAAATAAAAAATTTGGTTGTCAGTGATAAGACATTTAAATTTTTTAATGCAATTATTATTATGATTTGAAATAGAAAAAAATCTATTTTGTATCACTTGTTTTACTGCTTCATTTTGAAACACAAAATTATTGCTTTCAGCTTGACACGAAGAATGTGTAAACCTATAAATAAACAACACCTTGAGGATAATTTTGCAGCTATTACAGCCATGGAAGCCAGGTGGGATCCATTCTACACAAGTTGTCCGTACTATTTGCAGCTGCGACCAATGTACTCACCTATACAACAAAAATCATACATTATTAAGGAATGGACTTTAATATATAGTCAATATTTTATTTCCTGTTCGCGTACCTTGCTCTCTGCCCCGTCGAAGGTGCTCAAACTGGTCAGTCTTGACATTATGCTGTTAACTGCTTTGTTCACCATATTGATCACGATTTCTGACTCCTTCTCCCTGTTGGTGTTTTCAACACTCAATCCGGGCGTCATCGCACAAATTAATTCACGGTCATCGTGTTTCTTTTTTATGTAGGAAATCATCTCGTCTCTAAGGACAGCTCGAAGTATTGCCTGCAGCTTGTAGTTGGGATAGACCATGCACCTGGCCAAGGCAATCATGCCACAAACCACAGGGCCATTTACACCGTGCGGTGTCAGGAACTCTGCAATATTAGGGGTTAGTCTGAAGGGTACTGGCCGGTTAGCATCAAGGTCCCCATTAGCGTCGTCAATGTCAAACCGGAAGTAGGAAATGTTGACCATCCCAGAGTCTTGGTGGAGATTCATCATTTCGGGATTGAGGCGAGTGAGGTGGAAAGCATATTCGGCAAAGCCACTCAGACATACCTGGTTGGTGAACTGATCAAGAAAATAAATCAAATTACATTGGTAGATTTAAAAAAAAGTATACAACAATGTTGAATAAATAATGTCACCAAATTTTTATAAGTTATAAATTGAGTTATTAAGTTCACTTACTATTTTTCTAAACATCCAATAATCGGATGGGGTTACAAAATTACTCCAAGCCCAGTCCTTCATTATTTGCCTTGGGACAAAGGATGACTGTATGTCCCGGAAAATCTCTCGAAGTAAGTGATGTGTACATTGACCACCTCTCGTCTAATGACAAAAGTACGATACAAATAAAATTAATTTTTCTCTTCAACTAGTAATTTCAGAAGGTAGCAGGAAAACATGTTTATTTTCTCACCTGAATAGTAGCAAGCTTGTCATAATATCTGAGCACGGCAGAATCATATTCCAGTTGTTTTTTGCTACAGTACAGCTTGAACAGCTCGACTAGCGTAATACTAGCTGGGTTATCCTCAATCAGTCTACAGTGTGGAGAAACGGCAACTAGCTTTGGAACCGTAAATCGCATGTTCCTCCTTGCTGTCACCTTCTGTCTACCCAAGTAGTGGTTCAGCATCCTTGTCATTTGAAGAACCCGCTCCTCCCTCCTGGCGTCTCCCACGACGCTGTCATGAACCACCAGATATGGATACACCTTACCATTGTGACCCCGGATGTACATCCGCCTGGCAGTATACTGATGCTTGACTATTACCTCGATTTTGGGTTGGAATCTCGCAATTTTTACATAGTAGTGCGCATGCTTCGGAATGAGAAACTCGCCAGGAAGCTCAATCTCAGCAATTTGCAAGTTAAAACTGAGAAGGAACTTGCTGCGGTCTTCGTACAGCAGAGTGCGCGCGCAAGACTTTGTTTTACTTTCTAAAATTTTAATCCATTTACGCAGCTTCTGAATCAAGCTGTGAAGTTTGAGATGAGTTGAATTTTCAAAGTCTTGGGTGAACTGGGTTTTAAGGAGGTTGAAGGCAGGGTCATTGGGTTGTTGACGTTGTCGGAGCATTGCCTCTTGCCCCTGACCTTGTGAGTTTCCTTGACCCACCGGTTGAGAATCTGAAACATCATATCTTAGGTTCATCACTTAATCTTCCATGACCACGGTTAGCGCTCCCCTTTTTGTTCACAAATCTAAGAATAAAGCGATTTCTCTGTCTTTTTCATTTATCCACTCACTTATTCCAAAGGTCGTCACTAGTTTCCTTACAAAATTAAGTACTTGTAGTGGCATTGCTGTCTCCATTACACTGTTTCTGTTGTCAAAAGCGATACCATAGCATTTCGTCAACCCGATTTTTAGCTGTTTTAATAGCTCCTCGCTCCAGTTCTCCCGGAAGTACATGAGTTGATCGACAATACCTTCAAGGCTGGACAAGACGGTGGGATGTAGGTCCCGTTGCATGTGCATTATTCTGGAACAACGCCACATTGGCGGCGACGCCTTCATCAGATTGCCATCCAAGTAGCCTTGTTGGATCACCCTTTCCATGGGAGTGCGAGGAGGTGTTTTATCCCCAGCACCAGGAATATTTGAAACACCACCGGTTGAAGGGTCACCAGGGTTGGTTTGGTTTACATTGCCAGGGTCAACAGCACTTGTTATTGTCCCATCCTGGGTCGGTATTTGATTTCCACCAAGTTGTTGTTGTTGTTGCAATTGCTGTTGTTGAAGCTGCTGCTGTTGTTGTTGTTGTTGTTGTTGAAGTCGTGTGTTAGCCACGTACTCAGCATTTCTCACCTTAATTTAAACAAAAGTGGCATTCATTTCTGATTTGCAAATTCACTGTTTAAACATATATATCACAACTAGCTACTTTAAAAGATATAAAAGAGCAACAAATTAGCACCAAACAATAAAACGCTCAAGGCACACGTACACACTGGCAATGCTGCCATTACAAATGCAGTGTCTTTGAAACGACGCCTAAGTTCATCCAGCATTTTTAAAAGAAAAGCAGAAAGAAAAAGTATGAGTGCTCTGCGTGCGTATAACAATATTTATATTTGACTAGCGGTGTTATATTTTATTAACTAGATTACCCAATTCTACATTACTAATTCTCTCCAGTGTACATTCCCATTAGTATATCAATTAAAATGACTTTTCTTGTGGCACTAAGTTATTTACTGCAATATTAATTACTACTAAAGAATACATACGTCACTATACAAATACATTAATTGCGGTGATTATTAACTGCTGGCGACTTAGCTAATTGAAGCAGAAATACATAATAGAATATGTATACGTGTTTGTAATCTTAAAGCTGCAAAAAATAATCCCAATAAAAAGCAAAGTTTCCTTTAATACTAATACGTCACATTTATGCATATGAAAATTATAACGCACTACAGGAAAAAAAATCTTTAAAAAAATTAAATAAAAAAAAGTTTTACGTATTTTTTACCACTGCCAATTTCTGTGCTGGCTAACCATTTATCCAATAAAGAATACACACATTATTATCGAAAAGGGTGAATATATTATTATTGTATGATTACTTCGTACTCACGAGTTTATAACAGGGTAATAAAAACACAGCTATACACACAAATTATTATTATGTATTATTATTATATGAGCATTGTGGAAGTATTTTTATAAATATATATATATCAAATCAATAAACATTTTCTGGAGAGACATGACATGACATTATAATATACCATCTAGCGCCTTACATATGTGAATATGAATTTACCCGTTTCACGTTTAGAATATTGAATAATTAGCACATTAAAACAATAATCACATTTATATCAGGGCTGACATGGCATAATTCTTCTTTTTTTAATTTTGAAGTTGAAATTTAATTTTCAACAATTGTTTTCAAAATAAAGTAAATAGAAAAAATGGGTAAATAAACTCTGGTGTGGAAATTTAATAATGTTTTAGACTTATTATATTTTTTAAAGGAAAAGAAAATCTCACAACCAACCTTATTTAGACACTGAATGAAAATATTAAAAACGAAATCAAAATTGAAACAAAACACAAGTCGTAAGTAGAACACACAGAAACTATTTTATTTTAATTACGTACGCGTTTTAAAAAATCGTTAGAGAATTATTTTGATGCTGTATGAGATAAAACCTATGTTTAGGTATTATATTTGTAAATTATTTCTTAAAAGGTCTTTGATTATCGATGTCAAACTTTTGGATTTATTTTTGTTTTGTTTTTGAGTGACGCATCCAAAAATAATGGTTAGCAAATACAGACCTGGCAATGATGATGAACAGAAAAATTGTGAATCTGAACCTGCGCGGAGGCATGAACACCCAACATGGTTTGGTTAGTGCCTTGTTCACTAGAACCTGCTGGGGTGGAGGTAGGTGTTCCACTACCTGGTGGACCATTATTGCTACCTACGGTTGAATTAGGTGTTGGTGTTCCTCCTGGGGTGGTTGATCCAGGGGGAGGTTGTGGTGTGCCTGGGGTTGTTCCTCCGCCAGGAGTGGTGGAACCACCTGAGTATTGTTGTTCGGCAAAGTGATTAGCGATAAATTGATAGTGGTGCGTTCTCCAGCTGAAAATGTCTGACCAGTGACTCAAATCATCCGAGATACAGGGTAACCGATTCCGCCACGTTTTCACTACACTTTTCATTTCATGCAGTGCTCCTGGTCGGTTGGCTAGAAGGCTTTGATGAATCACTGTGGCTTCTTGGAGCTCTACCACTTGTTGGGTGGCTTGAAGGACGCCTATGTGGGCGTTGCTCACAAGTGATGGTAGTCGTTTCCACTCTTTGATACATAGAGTCTGAGCTCCCTCCACGTAACGATCAACAATGTTCAGATTTTGATCTTCACTTGAGCACACAGCAAGATAGCCTCTTATCAAGTGCATCTTCCAAGCTTGCTCCCGAGGACACGCGAGCTCTACATTCGACAGTGCCTCTTTTGCTGGGGTCCAGGATCCGTTTCTCCAAGCCGCTTCTAGTACCATGAAACTATTGCCACCTGGTTTACTCGCACTATATTCCTGTATGATGTCCCATTGATTCAGTTCTTTGGCACACTTTAGCCAGTGTTCCTCCCACAACTTTACCTCCCCAATCTGTGAAGTGGCGGGGGTTGTAGTGGAAAAGTCCACACGGGCCTTGCTCATGGCGAGTTCATAAGCCCCTTGTGCTTTCTCGTAGTAGCCTTGTTGCTCAAAAGCAATGGCAATATTGGTTTCTGGATATTTTGCTCGCTTCTGCCAGAGGCCGGCCCATAGGTCATCCTCTCTTAGCTGGGAATAAAGTTCTGAGAGGGAATCCAGCACTTCTGGAACCATCGCTGCGGCCTGACTACCTGATGTGCTGGGGCCACCTGTTGTGTTCCCTACAGTAGCCACAGAGCTATTTGATGACGAGGAAGATGATGCGTCAAAATCGTAACAGTCCACTCCACCTGAACTACTGGTCGAGTTAACGGGTTCCTTTTTCGTTTTTATGAATGGGGCGGGGCACGTGTCAAATGCGAGTTGTTCTAGATACAGAGCCATACGATGCCAAAGGTTATGTGTTTTTCCGAGATAGAAAATCACACTAGGCTTCAGTGGAATTGCAGGCACACACTGACACATGGCTTCCACAAATGTATTTAACGCACTGGGACTGCAATGTTGTTGCAGCACGTGCACTCCACTACACAAAAATGGTCCCATCTCATTTGCCAACGCCATTTGCTGTTTCTCACTTAACACTTTCCACGCTCTGGGGAAAAATTGGATCCAAATCTGCTCCGCCAGCCCAGTATCCAAGTGACACAGTTGTACGAGGGGTTTCACTAGCACACTCACATTAATACCTTTGGCTACACCCGCACTCCACTCCTTATCTTTTTCCAACATTATTTTCACGTTTGCGTATGCATGACTCGGCTCGTGCCATCCTTCCTTGATAAATGCCTCCTCCAATTTGGTTACTGCATCTG
>JAHZNC010007169.1:0-14459 GCA_027744095.1 Zhuqinia jingwanae | reverse complement strand
TCACAACACGCAAAGTTGTTTGCGTGGACACCGATCCTGCCTTCCTCCACTAACTTTGCCAGCGAATCTCCTGTTAATTTAAATGAAATAAATGAAAAGCATGGAAGGAAAAATACCTGTCGTAAATAAAAGTAATTCCTCTCCACGGTGGCTGCTCTCCGATCAACTATTTCATATTGCACGGCACACAACAAGCTATTTAGCCTTCCTTCTCGTCCTTCTCAATTCATTTGCAATATTTCACAACCGCCCCAGCCACAATTACGCACATAAAATTTTATCGCATCATGGAACACCAGTGTATCGCCGAGTCAGTTTTTTACGTTGGCACTATACGGGAGAATAATTTTGATGATTGCCCATTTCTTGCTTCCTTCCTCTGCATTCCAATGCATACCTGTTCACTGAGTCCACTCTACGACAAGTAACTCAACGTAACTTGATTGCTTGTCTCTTTGTTGCTCAAAAAGAATAAAATAATCAATATCTTTTCAATACACTTTTACTTTACTCATTGTAGGTTACGCTACAGGATGAGTTCAGCTTGTTATATTATTATTGTTATGGAATGAGTACACATGTGTATATGTATGTATGTACACGACAGAAATACCCATCTTTTATATAATATTTTTTATTGCATTACATTAAGTACATGACTATATCTAGACCCATATTTTCTGTTTCTACGCATCCCCATGACCGGACTGAAGGCCTGTTAAAACTGAAACTTTATCCATGTCCGTCACGTGAAGAATAAGCATCCGTCCGTATGTACTGTTTAATTTGCAATAATAGCAATAAAGTAGAATGAAATGTCATAATAATATGCCGTCGACACTACATCGATTTCCTTTTGGTGGACATGACACAATGCAGTTATATATACACTCTTGTTTTTAAACGTATGATAGTCGTCATCCTGTGGTCTTCCACGTAATTGGCGTAGTAAGTGCTGTTGTTGTAACATAGCCCATTAATGCTGTATGTATATTCTTCATTGTCATTTAACAAAGACACGTAGGTAAGCATAAATTTTTATGTGTTATGTGTTTGCTTGTCTGCCACACGACACGGCCCTTGCAAAGTGAACCCAAATATAGGGTAATATATTATGGAATACAGAGCGCATTGAACTACTAAATCGTTCCTATTTCTCTGCTTCTTTTTTCACTTTCCACACGGGGAAAAGTCAGTAATACAATTTAAAGTGAAAATTAATACATTGACCAGTTTCCTTATCATTTCCTTATCTCTTGCAATATCTTGGGTGCTGTTGGTTGTACTTGGCTAAAGACTATTATTGTTTGTGGTGACAGACTGCAATAGTTATTGGGAACTTTATTTATATTTTCATTACAGGCATACATTGATAGACATTGAAGGATGTGTGAAATGAAAACTATATCACCTCCTCAGGTGTCCTTGTGTCATCATGATGAACGACCAGTTACGAGGCAAAAATATTTGAGTTGATGACTAGAGAGGAATCGATTTTTTTGGAGGTGGAATATCATGAAACAAGTATTTTTGTCAATTAAAACGGTGATATTGGCAGGGAAAGTTCAAGTGTGAATGACAAGAAAAGAATTGGATGAACACTTGTGTTTGAGGAGAAGGGTGTCACATCGTCAGCATGGGAAGTAACAAGGTGGATTGTGATATCGTCTTTGCTGAAGTTGACTTTGAGGACGGTCTTTCGCAACCTGCATCAGTACAACAACAGCAAATGAACAGGAAGCATCGTAGGAAAAAAGTGGCAGAAGATAACATTGAGCCAGGTGCCACTTACGGTCATGGCGGTGTTGGTGTGAGAATGACAAATGGGGACGCCGATATCGTGACTCCGTATCAAAACGGACACTACAACGGCGCCAATCACAATGGCTATCACCGCGCAAGGCTACCTCATCATAGACATTCCGGTGTTGGGGAAGACGTAGAGGACCAACTGGATGACCAACTGCAGCAGGTGAAGGATTATCCAAGCCCACTGCGGCTCCAACATTTACTGCTTGATGAGCAGCGAGGAGTAAATAACGCAATCACAGTGGCACCCTCCAGGACCAATCTGAACGACTCAAATGTGTTTGCTGGTGGTAGACCTCCAGCAAACAATCCACTTACAAATAAGCGACCCAATCACCACCGCACCAACAATAACAGACACCATCAGAATAACAGACACAAAGGTAGGTCGAGAACGCCAGATTTTATCACCACGTCCTCCAATCACAGGCTGCGCCTGGGGGCAGATGATCTCCAAGGATCTAATAATAAGGACACTGGCCAAAGCATTCTCAATCGAATTGATTTGTCAATAAAGAAAAATTTTGGGGATTGGGATAGCGATGATGAGGATGACGTTGCCAGAAAGATAAAGAATAGTTTTGGAGGTGGGGGTGTTTCTAATGGGGCAAAATCTCAAAAGATCCCCTATTTTATTCCAAAGAGCGTAGCCAGTGATTCGGATGTGGTGGGGGTGATGGGAGGCAGAGACAGAGCAGATGACCTCAACTTGCCAAGACTGTTTAAACCGTATGAAAGCGAGGTGACGACCACGCGGAAGGTCCTAAATGATAAGTCATACAAAGTTGCCTTAAGTAGAGACAATGAGGATCCCAACTCCATTCTGAGTCAAGCCAAGAAAACGTTGAGTTTCGTTAGCGGACAGTCATAACAATTAATTACTTCATTATTACTATATAGTGCATATACAGATACAGAAGAGAGCTGGCAATCATCATCCCGCAACACATGCTTCAAGCAAAATAACAATTTCACTTCACATGTTTCCTATCATGTTTGTGAATGGGAGAGTTCCATATTCTATCAATCAGGAGACCTGGTTAAATGATTACCTATATTAAAGTTACCTTAATTTATAAAAAAGTACTACCTATTATGTGTACCTTCTACTCTAACAAAAAAAAATTTCAAATACATGTGTACCTGTTTTACAACTGATATTTAATAATTATGTGTGTCTCGGTAAAATATATACAGATTGATTGTTATTAAAGTGTTTCCATTTACCAGTGTTTGAATAAAAACATTTATAATATGCGAAATTACTGCTGAGTTGTAAATTGTTACATTGCAAAAATAATCACTGATTATTCACTAGTGTTCCATAACGTCCGGGTTTCGATAATTATAAATCATAATTTGAATTGACACATTAATGATTTTACTTCACGTACGTTGATGTTTTATTTACTTGAAGTTTTAAATTATTTTTGTAAACCATTTCGTCTTCTGAACCTTTTCGTGGAACCCATTGGGAGGAATATATTTGCTGTCGAGACAATGGGACCATGGAACGTTGATGGGATAAAATTTATTGAAGACATAGGACGTAGAATCAATGAAGCTTCTGGAGAACCGCGCTCAAAATCTTTCCTATTACAAGAATTAGTATTGCCATTCAGAAAGGAAACACTGCATGTGTGATGGGAATCCTACCTCCTTCTTTTTTCCATGGAAGAAATATTTTATTTGTTATAGTTATAGTTTGTATTTGATTGTTGTTCCAAAAGTTAATAAGTGAAATGTTGATAATAAATACGCATATATGTTTCGTGGAATATTAATAAAAATAAAGCTACTCTTTATGTTTCTTCTTACATGGCAAGACAACATTGTCAACCAAAGGTTTTTGGGGCGACTTGAGAATGCGTCATTTTAGTTTTTTCGTCAATTGGATTTAAGTAACGAAATATCCATATCAACTTTGATATGGATGGATATTTATGGACGTAACGGGTCAACATATGAGGATAGTTTTTATTCACAAAATAATACCATTTTGAACATATGTCATTACAATTTTGTCCATTTCATTTTCAACGTTTTTGTAAGTAATGCTGATTTTTGCGTCTTGGCTTAATTTACGCATTTTTGTGGATTGCAAAATATTGTTTGTAATTGTAAATTTGTAAAAAATTTAAGGAGCAATTATGGACAAGTCCAAGAGGACGTCAGAAAAGGATCAAAGAGCTGCATACCTTCAGAACACACTGCGGAACATTCGAACAAGACGTCTGAGTTATGATGCCACCAACAAAGGGCTATTCCCAGATAGAACCCCTTCTCGTATGCTATCCCCCCCACAAAGGACCCCACCAAAGGAAGACATGTTCCATGAAACGCTGAGAACGGAACGGCAAGGGCGACCAACCCTTTCCCTCACCAAGCTTGACTTTGAACTTCTCCGAGATTGGGACTGGAAGGAAAGGCAAAAACGACTGGAAACCTGGGGTCAGGATCTGGGTATTACCAAAAAACATCAACATTTTAACAAGCGACGTGGAACCATGACCTCAAGTATCCAGGAAGATGACCAAAGTGGACCCAAAAGGCATCAGAAGACACAAAGTAGACTGAGCGATAAGGAAAGAAGGCAACAACCGGCTACAAGCAAAGCTATCCTTAAACACGAGGTGGAACATATTGCGGGTTTGAAAGTGTACGCTCCCGGAGATACTGGAAACAGAAATAACTCAGGTTTAACAACTGGAGGCAGCAAATTGGCCTTAAGACACCAACCATTGGAAAACGGCCTTGCTGAAATACCCCACCACCACCATCATCATCACCAGAATCAGCATTCAAATCAGAGTCGACAAAGTTCCCTCCAAAGTTTGGAAAAGTCGCAGCATGGGCACCTTAATATTTTGGACACTCACCGCCGTCACCTGGACAATATGAAAAAGCAAGCTACTGAAGCGTTGCAACCACAGAAAAAAACTTTCGGCAAGACGTGGGGCAATAAGCTATCAACCCAGACACCCATTGCACCAAGTATGGCGAGTTCTCCCTCCCATCCAACTAATCAACAAACAAAAAACAAAAAGCCATCGATAGCTCGTGATGAGACTGAGTCAGAGTCTGCATTCATTTCCTCGATGGGATCAAGAAGCGACAGCTCGTACGGAACAGCATCCCGTCGGCACCATCACCGTCGCCACCATCATCATGAAGGTGAGCGTAGCAGTAATCCAAGAACCCCGTCCATGTCGAAGAAACCCGGTCACGGCCATCATACTCAGACAGACATTGAAGAGGAGCAACCCTCAACATCCTACACGAGTCATGGCCATGATCAAAGTAGCCGCAAGAGTAGCCGGACGCACACCAGACGCTCTTCGTCCCCATCCACACCCAGCGATTCCGCCCCCGCCATTGTAGTCAATGATCTGTTCCGTGGGATCCGAAAAACTGTGCAGGAGGAAAATGGGGATAATGACGAAGGAGACAGCCCAACGACACCGGAAAAAAAGGAACCAACGGAAAAGTTCAAAAGGCCGGATCAACCTGTGGAATACCAAGACGCCTGCTTCGGCGGCATCCGCTTTGTAGATCGATCGGCCATCAAGCCCATGACAAAAATCAACAAGGGCTACGAGTTTTACATGACGCTTGATGACAAAGAGTTGGGACTCGGGATGGGACGGACACAGCACTTGAAGGTCAAATTTTTCAAGAATAGTGCAACACATGAAGGGAGAAGTCAGAAAATGTTGGAGAAAAAGGCAGCGGAAAAGGCAAAAAAGCAACATGAAAAGGAGGAGGTGCAGAAGGAAAAGAACGAGAAGAAGGCAGCGACTGTAGAAGAAGAAGGAGCAGCCGCTGCCACTCTGCCAACAGTTGTAAAAAGCTGGACTGATCTGACCCAAACTAGCTTGATCAACTTTTCAAACGAACCCGGGAAAAGTCGCGCCCAACGACTAATTGAGTTTGAAAAGGACCTCATGGAACTTCCGGGAATCAGTTCGAGATGGCGAGTGGAAGTGAGCGCTACCAGCGCACACCCTTCCACCCTAGATATGAACGCTGTAAACAGAATCCCGAAAAGGGCACAGTTTACAAGACCATCCCGTCGCATTTGGTACACTCCTTTGCCACTGACCATCAAAAAGTATTACCGGACCAACTGGAAAAAAATTCGGTTCGACGTGAAAAAACTAATGAAAAAGAACGAATTTTGGCCCAAACTTTGGATTAACTTTGAAGAAAGTCACCCCAAAAAACTGTATGAGTTGATAAATGCCAAATTGGCAGTTAAGGATTTTGACAAGCACGGCTTCAAGCGGGTTTTTGACTGGGGTCGAGGTATACATCCAGACTACATTGATTGGATTCTGGAAGACATTGTGCCGCATCCAGGGAGATATTACTACACCCGCAATAAAAACTCCACAGAACCACAGGAGGGCGAGGTTGTGCGAAGGGCATCAATGGAAGAAGACGACTTTCGATTAAAAGAATGGTTTGTCAAGCCCCCCAGATATATTCCGGATACACCCTTATCCCCCCCTTTTGACCAGTTTGACTTTTGTGGGTATGGAAATCGGGAAAAGCCTTTTTTCCTGGCTTTCACTCTACCCCGAGAAATCCTGCATTACTATGCACCGCCCTCCAACATTCAAAAGTTTTTCCGGAATATTCCGAAACCATCATATGCATTTCCCGGGTATACTTTTAAACGATGGCTCAACTATCCTCTGGAACAGAAGCTACCACAATACCACCCATTCCCGAAAAGGTTCATGATGTGGACACGGGGGAAAGTAGGAGAGTCTTTACAGTGCAACTCTAACAACTTCTATAACGAGGATCCTTACATTCAAAAACGGACAACTGAATATTCACCATATCATGATATCCATGCTAGAAAGTATATCCTGAGGAAGGATATTTTGGACCGGATTTGGGAGTTGGGAATAATCAATAGCAAGGGCGAGGTCAAGTGCTCCATGAAGGAGTTCAACTCAAATCGACAGATTTTGAGGGACTATGAGTGGCTTGAGGAGGCCCTCAGAAGATGGGACCTTAAGGTTGAGCCCACGTGACTTTTGTCAATATATTTTAATAGCTAAAAGTTACTATGCATGTACATACATATATTATGCTATTGCTATAGTGGAATGACAGGCAACAGCAAAACCGGTTGACCAAAAGTACAAACTACGATGACCTTGATTGGGAAGGCAAAAAGCGGAAATGGATGCTGCGCCTCACCAGGTGCAAAAGAAACGCCAAAATCAAAGATCTTGAAGAACAGAGAAGGTTCGGTCTCATCGTCCAGAAAACAGAGATGGCTCTGCATGAAGTGAAAAAGAGAAAACAGAAGCAAAGGCAGGAAATGATTGAGAGGGCTAATAGCAAGCAAACAGCGCAAATGGAAAGGAAAAGGGCGCTGTGCGTTTCCCGAAAAAGTAGGGTGATGCATTTTAAAATACTACAAGAGCAGAAGGACCGGAGTACAGAGAGACACCGAAGAAGCTTTTTTCTCCAGAATATTGCAGAGAAAATGGAAAAGCAGAAAATTACATGGGAAAAGCATGTGGAGCTTCACCAGAGAAAGGTGGCTCATATGAGGAGGATGGAGATTCAATTGGAGAATGAGCTTAAAATGAGGACGCAGAGGCATAAGAGGAAAGTGAGGGCGGATTGGGCTGATATTCGTAAGTTTAAAAACTCCACTTGAAATTCCACTTTCCATTAGTTTTCATGAATTATTTTTTCCAGCGTACGCCATTATTCGGAAAAGAGTTCTTGAAAACAGAGTAAATGAGCTGGCTTTAAAATACGGGCGAATATGGCTTGCGAAGGTGAGAGAACGCAAGAAATATTTACCGGATGCGGATCACACCTCCGCATGGACCTATGGACATCATTTAGAGTCGACGGTAAAAAAGTTGAGAGAAGAGTCGGGACACGTTGACGTAGAAACGTTTTTCTTTTCCGCGTTTCGCAAAGCCTTGGCAAAGCAAGTGGCACTGGAGGAGCTGCCGGAAGAAGAGCAAAGAATGCTGCAAAGCCAACGACCTGTTACAAGAAAGCCAACAGAAGAGACCAACGCTTCGGTTGATGGGGAGGAGTGGAACGGGGATGAAGATAAGACTGACAATGTGGCATCCGGGGAAAATTCCGATGATGATGATAACAAGGAAAATACCAGGGGAGAAACATCCACGGATGATGGAGGTTATGAAGCTGATGAAGATGATAAATGATGATAAAATAAGCACTATACCCTACTTTTATTATTTTTCGTCGTGTAAAGCTGTGGAAATAAATCCAGACAAATTTACTGAATCTTTTACCATTTTTTATTACACATTTGTATTTTTATTTTCAATTATACTTGATTTTTAACTTCTATAAATAATTCATATGTTAAATAAATAATAATTGGAACTTAACTTTAAAACATTTAATAGTAATAGTCTGATCTGATAATCTTCTAATTATAATGATGATATCGTAATAATTAAGTAGTAGTAGTAGTAGTAGCAGCAGTAGTAGCACAACGTGCATTTTTATGATAAGTACGCGTATCAATTACACTAATAAACTACGTACATTAATTAAGTTAGACGTAATTGAATGAAAGTATTAAATACTCGAAGAATTCTTGTAAAAATTAACTACTATTGTAAATACATATTGCATCGCGCACCAGTAAGCAGTGGTAGTATAGTGGCGTCTTCCAACAATTAACTTAATAATTATGTGTCATTTTTATAAAAAATTACGACTAGCGAATCTTTCTTTTAAAAACAATAATCCTTATTGTAAATAAAATTTATTCTTAGACTTAAGTTTCCTAAAATTATTATGGTTTTTATTTAAATGCATAGTTATTTTATAATTAGATTTAGCTTATTTTTTTTTTACAAAAAGTGCGTCTTTACATAATATTATAACTTCTACACACCAAACGTTTTTTGAGACTCAAATTTATTTCTGACTGAAAATATCTCTAGCCTCTTAAATTTCAACAAATGCATTCACAGACCTATGCATATAAACAATAAATTTACAATTTCATATTCGGGAGGATGGAGTCGTTCTTTCCAGGGTATGTTGGTTTATTTCTTGACATGATATGGATGTTTTTATTTAAACATCAGAGTAAATCATTTTAAAGTAAAAATAATTTTACAGACAGCTGTGAATTCTTTATTCATATTTTATAATTTGCACGCAACTTTAGGCAAACTTAGAGCTACGTGCTGAATTCCTGTAAAAATTAAATACCTGAATTGCATTGTCCTCCGTATTTACAAGTAAAACCATACATATTTTAGTTCAATGTCCTTCTCTATATCCCATTTAAAACTATTTAAATTTATAAACCTTTCACACAGTCTAATTAATAGGCGACTGTCAACGCGCTCTAGTTCTAAATATTTCTTATCAATCTTATCATATAAAGGAACGACTTTTTCATAACAAAATTCAAGTATTAAAGATTATCACAAGAAGAAAGTGTGTAGAGTGTTGTAGCCTACTGCAAGTGTATCGTGTAGAAAACTACTGTGCTTATCCACACAAAAAAACAAGAAAAAAGTAAGTTTCGCCATAATATAATGTACAAAAAGATTGTTAATTGAAAAAAGATAAAAAGTGTATAAGAATAAGTTTTGCTATATATACTATTTATTACATTGTACATAGAATAATAATAAAAATGTACAAACAGGGAAATATAAAGATTGTACTAAAAGGTTTCAAAAGTAGGATGCATCTGACAAGAGTTTTATTTTTAATTAATTGTAATAATTATTATTGTTACAATTTCTGTACCACGTCATATTCCATAATCAATTAAGGGAGGTTTTAAAGTATTTCATGAGAAGGAAAAATATCAATACAGACATACATGTAGTAATAGTAATCAATAATATTGTTTCAGTTGCCTGCACCGTAGGCGAAATAAAAGGAAAATCACTTTCCCCTATTATTCATTCAAAGTTTAGGCACTTGACTTTTTAATACATAAACCACATTTGCGCATCATGTTCTTAATTTTGAATACATGGAAATTCGTTTTTAAAGTTTGTCTATGTAAATAACTTTAAAAAATGTCGTACAGCAGCAAGGAACCGTAGAACAATATTACCTGTAATTGGTATGACATCAGTAAATAGTTATTTATATAATTGCAATATGATACAACATGTGCAACTAACTTAATATTACATTAATTGGAAAATGAGATGATGACATATACACATGTATTAATATTTATTTATTTAATTTATGTATAAAAAATTGTTTCCAGTCTTTTTTGTTGGTTCTTCTTTATGATGGATAATATTCAAGTAATAATAATAATAGTATATGTATTCATTGGATCAATAATTCAGTTGCTACTTTAAAATTCCAATAGCTTTTCATTTAAGCTACTCTTTGTAAAAATGTAACGTATAAATAGTATTATGTGTATTCAGGATAGACACAAATGTGAACAAGAAGGATGATTACTTATGTTCTCCTTTTACAGAGTAACTCTAACTAAGATTAAGAAGAGAGTGTGGCACAAAGGAGAGAGGTATACACATTGTATTAATTTGTGTTTAGATACATTGTAAAACTTCAGATTCCACTTAATTTAAAATAGATTTCGTTATCGCTGCTTTCTGCTAGCACCGAGCTCACGTTTCTTGTTTATTACATATACTTACCTCCATAATAAATCTTTTTCGGAATAATATGATATATACAATATATTGTGTAGCAAACAGCGATAATATTACTTTTCCCAACAGGAGCAGGAACGTAATAGTCATAATTATAGGTAATAACATATTTACAAACAACCATTAACCGTAATAATAATAATAATAATAATACATATTAGCCATTTATGTTATTATAGTCTTTTTGGATAGATTTCTGATTTCTCAGAGTACGAGTGGGAGGAGTACTAAAATATTTTAATAATAATTTTTAATGAAGAGTAACGCAAGCAGATTAGTACGCACGTACTGAACACTTCAAGTATATTACAGTTTAGGTTGGTATATTAAAATTGAAAACATTGACATGTACATATATCAACACAATTGATACATACATTCATTTTAAACTAAAACACGGGATTAAAAGTTGGTAAATATTACATTCATATTGGCTTTTCTTGTTAAATCAGTTGAATTTGTGCAAATGTTCTGTTATATTGCTTGATACAATTGAAACGTTAAATAAATCAATTTCAATCATCACACTTGGGTCACATGAGTGGTTTTACTGACATTGCCCCTTTTCTTGGTTAGAGACCCAGTGGTAGCTCCACCACTTGCTCCAGATGAGCCACAGCCACCAACAGCAGGATTTGTATTGGCGGAATCTTGTATGGTCACTGATTTACCTTGCCGTAAAGTGGCATTCCTAGACCCTGATTGACCTGTGGATATTATAATAGGCTGAGGTGCCGTCGAGTTAACATCTCCTAATAACGACGAACTCTCATTCACTTCATCGTCACTTGTAGCAGCAACCAGTGCGCTAACTCCAGCCAAAGGAGAAGTCTTTTTCTTTGCATACCGATTTCGAATTGCCAGTGGCTTGTTACTCTCCATCACTAATGACGGGGGAACTGGGATCGGAATAGCAAGTGGGTTGGTGGGATTACTGGCTCCCTGAGGAGTGGGAGCTTGCATTTGGGGACATGTACAGCAGTCTTCCTCCTCATCAATGGCGGTTAGTGCGTCAGCAGATTGAATGCCATGCGTCAGCAAATACTGATCTGGGTGGGGAACTGACCAGAGTCTTGTATTGATTGGATCATCAATGCAGGTGCCTTCTGATTCAAAATAAGGAAGCACTGGAGGACTTTCATTGTTTCCTGCCCGTCGCAAAGGAGTCCTTTCATTTTCATCTTCTTCTTCGACTAGAGTGTTCACATCCGCTCCACGACCTTCAATAGGAGGCAGTGCTGCCAGATTTATTTGTGGGATTGGATCCGAGATCCCAGCCGTCCCGCTGTAAGGATTGCTGTTGGTGTTGTTGGAGTCATGGGATACAACAGAAACGGAGTCTGGAATGTCTGGTGGGGGGAGAGTGCGTACAGGTGAGATGTTGGCAGGTTGGGTGAGATGGTTATCTGTTTCGTGCCAGTGGAAACCGTATCCGGGCTGGCCGCTGCTGGGTGAACCGGGCTTGCTGCCTTTGGGTGCCCAATTGATTTCTCCTTTCATATCTGCAATTAGTACATACACGTGCTTTAGATGAGTTAAACATGCTAGAATTTTTCCAAAAAAAAAAAACGATTCGATATCATACTTACAATTTTGAATTTTGGAAAAATCATCCCTATTCGCATCCCAGCCCGTACTGGCTCCTAGATGCTGTTGTTTCTCTTTATTGATTCCCCCTGTGCCCTTCATCAAATTATTTATAAAGCTTGGCTGCTTTTCCAGCTCATCTCCCACCGACCCATAGCTCTTTATAGTGTCCAGAGGACTTCTCACATCCCCGCCACTTCTCTGATCTGCAAAAATATCTGAGGTGGCGGACACGGGCCTTCCTGCAGCTTCCAGATTGGATATCTTTGAATCTCGATGTCTCAGTAGCTGCTGTTGTTCCCTGTTGTCCCTCCCGATCGGGATTCTGTTGTCTTTATCTTTGATTTGTGAACTGGAAAGAGGAATGGTATTAGAGTTTCTGGCAATCCTCTCTCTCGCTATAAAGCACCGCCTCACAAAGATGAAGAGGATGATCAAGATGATTATGAAGGAGATTATTAGAAAAACAAAGATAAGCTCTTGATAGTCGCTGACAACAATAGAAGGCGTGGCCAAAACTCGATTACACCGCATTCCTGTCGCATTGGCCGGACACAAACAGCGAAATCCTCCTTGGAAGTTGACGCAGGTCGAACCTGCTCCACAGGCGTCCCCCCTTTCACATTCGTTAATGTCCAACTGGCAAGTGGCTCCAGTATAGCCTCCAGTACACCAACAAATAGGCCCTGAAGGTCCGTCCTCACACTCCCCATGGTGTTTACACACTTCGCTATCTCCACTACTTAAACTGCCGTAGTATGAAGAGCTGCTTCCACTCCCCTCAACCGATTTACACCATCTTCCACGTTCGCATCTGGATCCAAACGTGCCGTCAGGACAGTGGCAGAAAAACTGAGGATCTTGCCAGTCTCCAGTGGCTACGAGTGACGGTGAGAATGAGATCCCAGAGCCGGGTGTGCCCGCTGGCGCGGTTGGCACACATTTGCCATCATTCAAACAAGGTGATGAGCCACAAGGATCCAAATCAATTTCGCAGTTGAGCCCGTGGAATCTTGAGGGGCATTCGCACCGATACCCATGGGACGAACCCGTTCTGTCTTCACTGCAAAACCCGCCGTTCAAACAAGGCTGACTTCGACAAGCCTCGACAACGTGATGCAGCCGCTCACAAGAAAAACTGATGTTTCTCGACCAAATCAAGTGCGAGCCAAACTTGTCCGTGTCTGAGGAGTGGAGCGGAAGGGATGGCATTCTTCCATGTCGGTTCATTGCACTCGGATCCAGTTCCCCTCCGGGCTTCTCGTAAGGATTCTCCGCTTCCATCTCTTCGTCTTCAATAATGTTTACAGGATCCAGGTCCAGATCCACTCTGTGAATACCTGGCGTGATGTAGTGCTTTACTTCCTGAATGTGCAAGTCCGTTTGTTTGCCGTCGGAAACGACAAAGCCGTACCTCAGATCTTTCATACAGCCAACGAAACCTTGCGCAGGAATTAAGCTTTCAAGGGTGCTCCCATGCACGCCAATGATCTTAGCTCCGACGTAAATGATGCCACCAGTATGGAGACTTCTGGCCGGGCCCGGGCTCTTTTGCCGTTGAGTGGAGCGGCCATCAACTCGGAGGATGGCATAGTTGTCGCGTAACTGGAGGAAGATGCGGTGCCATCGGTTGTCCGCGACGGAGATGCTAGTCACTGTCAGCACTTCTTTTCCAGTGCCGAGGTCCCAGGAGAATTGAACCAAACCCTGCCGAATCTGTCAACATAAAAAACGTCATGTAGGCAGCTCTTTTAAATTAAAGATACGTTTTTGTAATTGTAATTACCTCCAAAAGTGCATAATCAAATTGTCCGAATGTGTGCAGCAGCGTGCCTGATGTGTACAGCGTTTTCACACGAAGGCTCAACGTCAGCTCCCTTTCCAGACTTGGGCCCACGTTGTACGCCAAGAAACTCGTACCACTGTATCAAAAAGCAATAACAGGCAAAAATAAATGAATGAATGGGCATATATGTAGTAGCGCACACATTCCCATGCTTAAATACTTGCTATTTCCAGAAGGCGTAATTTCATTCGAGTAAATGAAACGATGCCCTGTAGAGCTCTCCTCGTAGGAAGTACTCATAGTCAGTATAATCGGCAGCATAAAAAATAAAGAAGTATTTTGTGGGAATACCACTGCACTGCTTTAGGATACTGCTGGTACTACCATTATTACTGCTACTAGTAGTAGTAGTAAAGATTTCTTTTCCATTCCACTACCAGTAATCAGAGACTGGAGCAATCCCGGATTACAGTAATCCAAAGCGTGGATTCGGATTACGGATTACAATACGTAATCCCAAATAAATAAATTTTAGAAATGTAATCCGTAATCCGTAATCCCAATTATAAAAATCCTACCCTGTAATCCGTAAT
>JAHZNC010007168.1:0-12066 GCA_027744095.1 Zhuqinia jingwanae | reverse complement strand
ACTTAAAAATGATTTTTTTTTCGCTTAGAGGTCATGAAATGTATTTTTATGAACACACCTACTAATTTACAACTACACATGATATACATGGAAAACTTATTATTATTATTAGACGCAAGTGCCTATGCACAGATAGTTAAGTATATATGCATAGTAGTAGTAGTAGTAGCAGCAGCAGCACAGAAAGCAAGTCAGGTTAGTCAGATAGGCGCATGTCTATTTGAATTTTTTCTCAAAGAAAATAATACAATAAATAGGATGATAAGCTATAAATTTAGAATAAGCTAAAATAAGAAATGCGCCTTCTTTTAGTCTTCACTCTTTTATGAGATAATCCATACAATAAAAAAAAACTACGGTTTTCATGTTTTCATTCATCCTTTAATCTAAAAATTAGTTGTTGTTTTCTAGTCATTGTGTAGTTAACCACGGCTATTTATTACGTTGCGTTTTTTTTTTGTGATCACGAACTCGATGATGATGACGATGCTGATGATAAATGTGTGTAGTCCGTCCGGCTAAAAATATAAAATGTTCAATATTAGTAATTACCATCAAATATATACATACAGATATATAGTCGTGTGTGTGTACACACACATATTACATGAGTAGTTTTTTTTTATTATTATTTTATGCATCTTTGCAATTTCATTCATTCGCGAGAGAGAACCATTCATTCACTTCTCTTTTGTTCTGTATATATTTGTTTATTAATTCAAAAGCGAAAATCTTTGAGTAGTAGTGGTGGAGATAAAATTACTGGAGGAGTGAGTTTAGAGTGCGGGTATCATACAAAATAATATGTCTATATTTTTTACACAATCCCTCTCTAGCCTGCTGGCATGTCTTGCCTATGTCTAGTCACCATCTTTTTAAGGATCATTCAAGTTTTTACAATATAAAATATATAAACACAAAAAAAAATTCTCCCATTAGCTACCACCGTCTTGTAATAATGCAAATGAAAATGTATGGATATGATTTTGATTATAGATATAATATGTATACATACAGCTGAGCTGAAGAAGACAGAGATAGATAGAAGAAAAAAAAAGAAGCAAAGATGTATTATTTTTTTGTTTATGCCTCTCTTCTTTTTTGCAAGTCAAAAGAAGACAATTTGGCTTGTTTGCGATTTGAATTTGCATCTAAAGTGGGATGAAGGTGTGCTAGCTTGATGATGATGATCATGATGGTGATGAGGAGGGATTACACTGACGAGTTACGACATTCTTATATTCGTGATGTTGATTATGATGGGGATAATGTTGTTGGCTTTGGCACTTTTTCGTCTTCTTCTTCTGAGATTTTTTTTATTATAAGTAAATACATATATATATATATATATATATTGTAAGCAAATTGGTAATAGTACGTGTGCATGAGCATGTTCTTTTGCAAATGCGTATGTATGTATATATTATGTACCATTTTCCCCCTTTTACTTTTAGAAACTTGCCTGTAAAGTAAACGTAGTACGTCGTGTATTTACCTACCAAGCAAACCTAAATATTTATTATATCTATGCAAGTATGTTAGTACAAATAACATTAATTGATGCTGTTCATTTAATTGCAACTTACTTTGCAACTTGAAATATCTTGCACTATTTTTCTCTTTTGATCTGGTGATCATCATATCACTGGATAAAAAAATGAATAAATTAATTAGTAATCTCTATATGAGCCTTTCAGCATGCTATTCGTTAATAATGTAAATATGAAAAATAAATAATATATTTTAAATAGAAATCATATAGTATATTAGATTGTCAATCACTAATCAGCGCAACACACACAGAAGAGAGGATGAGAGAAATGGTTTTTCTACATTGTATGCTGTTGCATTGCAGAAAAGTTGATTTCTGCAAATATAGAAATGATAAAATGTTTACATTTCAATCGCACTACATAGGTTGTACGCAGGCATATATGATGCTAATACACAATGCTTTTTGGAAAGCAATGTACATACAAATATATATGTACAATGTAGGTAATTATACAGTACATAAAATCCTAATCCTAATAATAATGCATGTAATTAGCTCCTTAATTTATTTCATCTGGTTACCTCATCATCATATCATCATCATCATCATATAGATGTTATGCTGTCACTCTGATACCAGATATTATTGGAAAAAATACCTTTATAAGATAATAATAATAATAATATCGATAGAAAAATAACTTTTTAAAAAGTTTGCGTTATAAGTCTTGTGACGAAATGATCCGGAGAAACAAGCAATCATCCGTAAACTTTCATGTAAATTTTAAAATGTTACTCACACACACACACACCAAATAAACGTGCGTAAGCACATTTGGTAGAAAATGAAAAACACTTTCTTCTACGTCATATGTAGCAATTTTTAGATCCGTGATCGTGACTGTAAAAATTCATGAAGTATTAAAAAAAAGGTAAATAATTTGTCAGACATTTACCTGAATTTATTACTCACACAAAACGCATTCAAATTATGTCGGGTAGACATATATATAGGTACATTTATACATAATACTGCTCTCTTTAATTTTGAGCTAAATACATATTAAAAGAAATAAACATGCAAAATTTTGAGATGAAAAGAAATGATTAGTGAGTACAACTACGAACATTTACATATTCTCGACAATTCTACATTTTACTTTATTTTTTTTCCTGCTTCCCATTATTTATTTTTTTGGACAAATCAATTAGAAAATCTTACAGTACCAGTTTATAAGATTACCTTCCTTGTTCCTTTTTGTGGAAGCTATTTTCTATAAACTATATAATTCAAACATATAAATTCAACATGCCTTATATCACAACACATCAAAACTTTGTAAAAAAAAGTGCCAGTTTATGTAAGCACAAACATAGTTTATCATTTTTTTCATAAAATTATCGATATAGTATTTACGTATGTGTTTTATTGGTCATCTTATGCTCGACGATAAACGGATGACTTTGCTACGTTTCATGGTTCATGGATATTGTCAATGAAGTTATACGGACTCCTCGGACCCATCGCCTATACTATATATTTGAATGAACATTGGAATCTTTCTTTAGGTATCCCCTCGGATCAACTCCTGGGATTATCAGAATGAAAAACCAGTATACGTTGAACAAGATGATGACATTTTGATCTTGAATTCTTCCAAGTAAATAGTAAAAAGTTCAGCCATACATTATGTCCGTCAGTTTCATATATGTAGGTATTTTGTTTCGTTGTTGCAAGAAAATATTACCTTTTACATATTTTTTTCCATTTCGGTTAGTAGTGTTTCGGTAGTGTAATATCCATATGACATTTTCCATATACTTCCAGTAAGATTGTGGTCCAGAATAAACAATGTGCTATCTTCAAATAAAAACATGTAAATGGGCTTTTCTCACCATTACAGTTTTCGACTTTGGAAAAAATGTGAGAATGTTGTCAGTAGGAAAGAAGCCCATGGCCCATGATATATATGCCCATATTATATATATGATATATATGCCCATATACCTGTTCTGATTTTTCCTACTTTTTTTTAAATTTGAAGATGGCACATTATGAATGACAAGACATGCAAGTAAACATTAGACATACATACCTAAATACATCCCACAGACACACACACACACACACACGCACACACACGGGGAGGCATTGGACCGTATAATTATCAACATTATCATCACATCACCATTTTACAAACATGCATTCAACTCATAGTATATTTATTGTAATATGCATTACATTTCCATGGGCTGCAGAATGAAAGTGTAAAATGTTACAGTGACAGTATCTTTTTATGAAAAGAGATTAAGAATGTTATATACGAGATTATTATATAAGTCTTTCCATATATCCCGTATCGTATTTTAAAAAAAACTTTGACACTCACATATATAAATACACACATAATAAGTCTTTAAGCATCTAGCTGTAATCTTCTTATGTCACATTATCATATATGTCAAAGGAAAAAACACTATTTGCACGAATCAGCTTAAAAACTTGTGTGTTAGTCACAAGAAGGTAAATATAAATAGAAAATATGTATAGATATTTTTAAGGGTCACATGCAAACGGGGTATTTAAAAATTCAAATTTCACGGATAATTACGTTCTCACGTATACGCAAACCTACATATTATAATACCACCATGATTGCATTATATATTATTAGGCTATAAACTTTTTTTTGTGTACATTACCAAAAAACCAATAAAAATTGGTACAATATTTTCATTGATAAATCTCAGAGAAAAATAGTTGTATTTATATATTTTGTGTGAATGTGTGAAAATTCATTGGATGTGTAATAACTTATAACAAAACAACAAAGTTCTTGTGTGTATTTGCAACGATGACACATTTCACAATGAAATGAAATAAACTATTTTTTTTGTTTCACAATGAATACCTTGTTTCCAAGAATTTTATACTTGGTTTGATTGTAAATTTTACCACGTTTATTTGATATTCATGTGTGGGGTTAATTTATATTAATACGAACATAAGTTAAGATTTTTTGTTGTTGATTAAGGCTATATATCAGCCAAAATATCAGCTATCAGTTGTCAGTGGTACAAGTTCAAATTCCAAGGAAGTCGAAGATTAAGTGCAACAACACAGCTTATATTTAATTTTTATTATAAACAAGCGGTCATAATAATAATGGCGATTCATAATAAAGGGTAAAATACTGTGTTCAGCTGAAACCATCATCATCAATGCAAACAGGTTCCTTTTTTCTTTATAATAAGTGATTATACTACAATATCTCTTGTGAAGACCGAAAATCAGTAATCTTCTTGAGAAGGAATCCTCTACTATTACTGCGGTCTCTCTGAATTATTTTTTCACATTCCACGAGATTAAATAAATTCCTAATGAAACATTTTGTCGTTTTTGCAGCAGCAGCGACCACGACAAAGAAGTGAACTCTGCTTGAGCTAAATATACTACTTACTTTTCAACGACAACCACTACCGCGGTGTTCCAGAATATTTATTTTTTCTCACCTGCAAAATCTTATAAAAATACGTGCACACCTTTATTTTCAAATAAATCTAATCGCACGTTAAAACGTGGCAGTGACACTTGAGGAAAAATCAAACTGAACTGAAATGTAATAATAATAATAAGCCATCTTTTCATCATCAACATCCTGCAACTCATCAACAATGATTATACCGTCATATAATTTCAAAAGGAAAAGTGGTGGCAACAAACATATTCCCTTGGATAAAATCTCACAGGTGTGTGTGTGTTTTCAACAGTTGAACAATAGTGCTCTCAAGTAATATTTGTACTGCTATATTGCAATGTAATAAGTAGAAAAACACAAAAGGGAAAAAAATATGTGAGTGCGTCGTTACTCCATCATATACCCGGCCTTCCCGTGGATTTTTGAACGATTGAACGTGCTATTATAAAGAGAGAGAAAAAAAAATCCTCCACATTCCACACACTGACACAACACAAGAGAACATGTATACGCTCACGTCATTGATTCCTCTCTTGACAGATATGTTTAATATTTCCTGTGAAGGAATGATAAAAGAACACAACAATCAGAAAATGGGCAATATGCACATATGCACTCCTCTAATAATAATAATAATAATAATTTTTATATACGCCTTGCATAAAACGTATAAACCCAAAAATATTGTTTATGAATCATTTTCTGAAAAAGGATTGAACACGCTCTGTGTGTGTACACCGTACAAAATTCTAAAGGGTACTTAATGTGTGAAGCTGGGCAAGTAGGAATGTTTTTATATGTTTCACACACAACAGCGAAGAAAGAAAGCTAAAAATACTTGTCTCCACATTGTCTGGCAGCTTCACCAGAGGAGTCGAATCTAAATAAGATAGGCATATTGTTGTCTGTAGGTCATATAATGGGTCTTCTTGTTGCGGCTGTTAGTTTGAGAGAAGTGGTTCTTCGTTACTTTGTTCGTACCATCAGCATTCCATTGCTATATTGTATAGTATGTACTATATAGTATACACTTTTCCATTCACAAGTTCTCAAGTGAATCAAGGAAAGAGAGAAAATGCTTAGTCGTGAAATAAAATTCTTCCTTGGTGGATACATATATTATTTCGTTGTGACAAAGAAACTATATACTACGAGTTCATTTATAGAGTAAATTTAATTTGTCTGTGAACGAGTTTCAAGAAATAAAAAAACAATTTCATATTATATATAGGCATGCATATATATAGTTTAATATAAAAACAGTACGCCAGCAATGATATTGTTTTATACCTACATACATAAAATACATTCTTACATTAAGTATTGAAGTGTTTATGCACAAGTCTAAAATGAATATTTGATTTTTGTTTTCTGCAGATCTTCCTCCCTGGTCAAATGACGAGAATACAGGAGCCAGACCTTCTCATAGACCATGATACAGGTGGTGGAGGAGGTGGATGCAAACGGTTCCTGGGAGGCCCTGTAATAGAACCATTCGCTTATTCCGGTGTTGCCAGCATGGCCAGTGGCTGTGTTCCACATAAAAACAAATCCGGTGAACTGTCAAGGAAATGGTTTCCTTTCCCCAGCATTCCTTCCCCAAAGAAACCCTGTAGGACAGATGAAACGGATGTTGTTTCCTTCAGTTCCTCGTCACCAATCCCTGCAACTGGGCAGAAACCCGCACTAGTGCATAATAACAACAACAATTATATCATTGATATGACATTGGATGAAAACACTCGGTGGCCATCTTCACCAGCACAACATTCAATCATCCCTTCCAGTAACCAAAATAATCCTGGGAAGCATCCCACAACAATTATTCCTCCTCCCTCGGTCGTTTCATCCAGTAATCTTAGTGGACTTTTGAGCAGCACAACCAAATCTTCCCTGCGACAAACAGCCGACTAAATAATTGTGGGACCACGTCAGTGACCACTACGACAGTCGGCTCACATATCAGCTCGAGTAGTGCAACTCATTACCAATGCAATGGTATTAGTGACGATGAGGACTCAGGTGGAAGGCATTTAATCATTAGATATATTAATTGTAATGAAAGGCCTAACAAGAAGCAACTGGTGACATTAGGATTTATTTCTGTTGTATTTTTAATTATTCTAGTAATCCTCCTAGCCCTTTTCCTTGCGCCCACCTCATCCCTGGGTGGCAGCAGTAGTAATCATATTAAAGATAGTAAAGATAACAATGAGTTTAGTGATACTTTAATTTCCAGTGATATTACTAATAGTTTAAATAATGACGACGTCGATTTAGACGATAGCGACAGTTACGACGACGGTGACACGCCGTATTACGGTGGTACAACTAGTAGTACAGGTTTGGATTTGAAAAAAGTTTCAAAGCTCAGTTGGGACTTGTTGAATAGCAATCAAGATGCCAGCTCGAGAGGGGGTAGTTTGGGTGGCAGCAGTAGTAAAGGCGGAGAAGTGGGTGCAGCCTCGTTGCCTCCATTAGGTAGCGTTAGTAGCGGAGGTGAAGGTGAAATTATCCTCCCAGCAAAAATGATTTATACCTCATCTGGAGACTCAACAGATCTGATTCCTTCTGAACTTGGGAGTGGGTTAGGAGGAGGTTCTCAAAGTAAAAAGCGAAGTTGCTGTAGAACACAAAAATACTCACAGGTTATCAAACGGGATGGTTGTGAGCCACTGACCATTGTTAACAAAATGTGCTTTGGTCAGTGCGTGTCAGTTTGGGTGCCGGGATTGTTTGCGTCCTTTCCCGTGTGCAGACCTTCCAAGTCTACGTTTAAAACAGTGACGCTAACTTGTGGAAGGAATAGGGAGAAAAGAAAACGGGTACGGATTGAAAAGGTGCGACGATGTTCGTGCATGGAAATTGAACCAACAGCAGCTTCGCTTTAAATACAAATTTTAGACATAAGAAAATATGAATAGGTAGTTAAAACACGGCTAAAAATTGATAATTTTTTTATACATAAAATATACTTTCAATCTGCAATAATGGTTATAGACAACGTATTACTTTTTGGTTATTAATTCTCCCTGACTAAACGGGGGTTTAGGTATTTATTTATATTTATTGTTTGTAATGGACAATTATTACACTTTAAAAAAAATCATTTCACCTGGCACAGGTTTCAGCTAGGCCACATCCGCCCACTCATTTTCTCGGAGAATATTATAACCAAAAGTGATTTCAGCATTTTGAATTGAGAGTATAACAACTTTTTTTTTAAACGAAAATAATTATTATATATTTATTCACACTAACAAGCAACTGCGACATTCTCACACACAGACAAAAAATAAGCAGCAAAATATTACCCCTAAGTACCTTGTGATATAAATACTCGGTCATTTTTTTTACTACTATACATACATTACCTAATATAAAATACTAAATACATTTTATGTGAACGTGAATTACCTCAAATCAGTGTACCACTTTTTTGTTACTATATTTCACTTTTTGGAATATGTTTTTTATACTTTATAATATACATAGAGTTTTAAATAAGAAGCTATTATATGCCTGTCGTATTTAAGTATGGAGGCAACAAACACTGCTCGTATGACTGATAAAATGAGATGCTATTAAAAACGAATGTTTTAATGAACATATATATACATACATATATATTATATTTTATATTATGTAAACATAACCTACTACTGACTATTTTTAATTGTGTGAAAAAAAATGTTTTGTCAAATGTAACAACAACATCTATAATATATATTTTCATATCTTTTTTTTTTAAATGTTTTCTATGAAAAAAAAACCGTTTGTTTTGTAAAATTTCTCGAGTAATTCACAATACACTCGAGAAAGCCTTAAATGTTTACTACCGATCAAATATCAACAATTTATTAATGTTATTATTAATCATCATGTATCGTGTAAAACGCCAAGTTTTTCGGGTACTTGTACCGTTCACCAATGATTTTTTTGTGTGTACTGTAGTCAATGTGAAGTATTATTAGAATTTTAGTTACAATTTTATAATAATAATAATTATTATTTTAAGATTAGTTTTATACAGCATGTATAATGAATGATTATTATGTATAAAAAATATATATGCAAATAGCACACATGCAAAAACTGAATATTTGACGAAACACACCAACTACAAATTACAAAAGAAAATACTAACGTTATAAATGAAATAAATAAATAAAAAATGCGCAGAACATCTACTGCTGAAAACTTAAAATTAAAATCTCTAGTTTGAAAAGCAAGATTATTTAGCATAAACATAACCATGCATGTTTTCATTATCATTTAATTTTTATCATTAAAGTTCATCAATTAAAAAATAAACCCTAGTAACTAGGTGTACTGGAAAGGACCTCCTGATTGTTGGATAGGTTTTGAATTCAAACCAACCCTTGTTTTCATGTATTTCTCTCATCAATTGTGAGCCAGGTAATTGAGTCATTGTCCTTAATAAGGTGCAAGTTTATAAAAAACTGTAATTAAAATCATGGACAAATAAATAAAAATCATGTTGCATTGAATTGTTGTACACAAAAATGCTTCTTACATCACATTTACTCTGTTTTCACGAGGATCAATTAAACTCAAATTTCATTTTTAAATTTAAATTTTTGAACACATGAATTATTTTTATTGAAGTCTTTTATACATAAATGTACATTGAAGTATAATTTTTAGCCAAAAAAACGCAAATTCAAATTTTGATGGAAACGCC
Organism: Zhuqinia jingwanae; assembly: GCA_027744095.1. Taxonomy (NCBI): domain Eukaryota; kingdom Metazoa; phylum Arthropoda; class Collembola; order Entomobryomorpha; family Paronellidae; genus Zhuqinia; species Zhuqinia jingwanae. The sequence goes on along the minus strand of JAHZNC010007168.1, from coordinate 2,388 downwards.
ATTTTCTTTAATTTTCTAAATTCGGGTGAATAATTCTGTTAGAGTAGCAATAGTCCATAGTACTATTTTGTTTTGTGCTCCTGACTCTATATACAAGAAAAAAATCCCTTTACACAAAACGGAGATTTTTAAAAGTGAGTACTGATCAAATTCCATGCATCATATCACATCAAGTTTTATTTACACATGAAGCATATTCACAATTCACATGCTTTTTGCAAATTTAAGAAAATAAGACCAAGCATGTGTTAGTCAATGCTTGGATGGGAACAAATCGCCATCGGATAGAGACTGAATAACTAAACTATGAAGCTAATTACGATGAAAAATCCTTTATTTTATGGAATACAGTTCAATGTTATGGCCATGGCAATATAACTTATGTGCTTATCAGTTTTTTCTTTTAGGGTTAATAACCGATTTTTGCTGCATACGTATCTGCCCCGTGGGTCACCATTCGAGAAAATGGTTATCCTCAGAAATAAATTTTACGTACATATGTGACCATACATTTCAGAGCAGTATCGTTATGTTGTTATGTAATATCCAGGAGGGAAAAACGTAAACCAGTCACATTCAAATAGTAAAAAAAAATCAAATTTTCAACTGATTTTAGTAAGGAAACAGTTTTCTTTGCCATTCTAGCCAATGTCAGGTCAGGTCAAGGACAAAGTTTAAAATAGTAGTCCAATCTAAGTAAATGTTATCATATGTCGTCATATTAGGTTGTCTTCTGTTTGAAAAAAGCATGATGACCAATATGACCGAAAAAAATAGGTTCTTACGTCTTAGAATTTTCGTGCCTAAATAATGACATTACTTCACGATTCCTGAATTAATACACCAGCGTAAAAATCAAATTGCACTAAATTAACGGTACTAAGTGGTACCAGTAGTTATTAGTTATAGTTTATAATTATTTATTTAAGGGGGTCTTCGAGAGAAAGTTTCCGAAAGTTTCCGAAAGTATCAGTCGTTGCTATATGTAGTATTTCACGTGTTAAACAAATGGAGGGAAGAAGTCACACCAAAACGTAATTTTTTTGTAAACCAGCTTCAAATTTTGCATGAACATTAGGTTGAACATGCGTATTGGTAATTGGTATTGGTCACTCGTAGAATTTTGTGTTGAATGGTTTTGGAGTTAATAAACAATGTGAAAGTTCAGTCGGGTCCGAGAAAGTCAATTATAACTATAGCATTTTTATTTCCAACCACTGATAGAACATGCCGACACCGGACATCGTAATAATATAAATTTCAAGCCATTGCATTCGGTGTAAAATTGACCAAGTCCCTAGTTTTTGATGGAATCTTTGATTAACATGTGAATTCTTGTTGCTATTAAGCTCGAAAGTTTTCATTTAAAGTGTAAACATGTTGAGTGTAAACATTTTGTAGAAAAGATATTACGAGGAAAAAAATTGTAATTTTTCATGGATAAATTTTTAAAAGTTTGCTGCTTTTCATTAACAATTACCAAAAAGTATCTGATAAAAATTCGCATATCACTTGACAAAACTACCGACAAAGGATCATACTTTGATCAAAGGAATGACAATGAAAGAATATGCAGTAATAATTGTACGTTGATTAATTAAAAACTCGTTCGCACGTGGATCAAAGCATTAACACAATTTTTGTAAACAAATATATTCTCTCCCTCTTTCGCTTTACATTGATTTGCTTCAATCAACAAGTCAGACAACCAAAATGGGAAAAGCGCCTTACAAATAGGGCATTGAGACATTCGTTCTTTGCATGCATTATATTTTTGCTCAGAGATCGATAATCAGCACAGCGGACACATTTGAATGATTTGGCAGAATTATGTACTCTTGTCCAATCGACAGTAACAGTATGGTCGTCAACAGTGTTGACTTAACACTACTTACTACCACAACAATCATACAACATACTTTTAAAAGAGTTCCATCGATATATGTACCACTGGATTAGATACATTGTGCCAACGTGTCAACATTTCTCCTTGAATTTCCTCCTGTGCTTTTGTATGTAATATATCATTTCGATATGTTGTTCCTGTCTTCAATAACCAGCTGATAATGATAAATAATTTGTAGTTTGACCCATTTAAATATTATCAGCTGGTATTCGATTAATCCGAGAAAAATATGTGCCCCAACTCATGTTCCGGTCAGCAGTGGATGCTACTAGTTATAATTTTTGTTGTAGGGGAATTTGTGCAATTTGCTAGTAGTAATGAGCCACAACTTTATAATTGCATTAATTTGGAGTGTGATGGTAAGCACAATTAAAAAATATAAACACCTCGTATTCTGTATTCAAAGATGTGCGTGGGTGGTGATTGAGTTGGGGATTTTCCCCCGGATCTCTGGATTACTGTGCAAGTATAAAGCTCTGTTG
>JAHZNC010007167.1:0-12482 GCA_027744095.1 Zhuqinia jingwanae | reverse complement strand
GGGAACACAGACGCCAGCTAGACTCGCTCAATGCAACCACGTGAACAAAATGTTCGCTACTTCTGGCTTATAATATAGTGATCATGGGCAAGGACATGTCCAAAGATGTCTAGGCATGATGAGGAAAAAACGTGATATTGTGGTTTTTAATGAAATTAAATAACAGGTTAACACCAGAGCGTCTGCAGGACCACAAGGTAAACATAATATCTAAAGACACAAAGTTACAAGCCAACTCAAACATGCAGCATACATCAGTCACAGGTCACAGTTGGCAGAGTACAGTTGACAGTAAGTAAAAAGGTTCAACGTATGCGTTTTTATGCAAAGCTATTTCTCAGTTCTCTAGCTAGATTGGAAAGCCAATGTCTCATGCCGGTACTCTTCTTGTAGATTAGCGCAAGAGAATATTAGCTACCTCAACATTTGATACTATTATCACATTATCAGTCTGTAAAGTTCGTTTATCTTTCATTTACGGGGCGGTACAAGACAGAGACCTTGATTAAATACTCCTACACTCCTAACATTTATGAAGTTTATAGTGTGCAATTCAGGAGTGACGTTTTATGGTTTACCTTCTGGATTTCGGTAAGTCTACTTCATTGAATTAAAAACTCAACTGTATGATAAACATGAGGATAAGAGATCGTACTTAGAATGGTTGGTCGAAAACAGACCTCTCTCCTTCCTATGCAACAAATATCTCCAGTAATTCACGCGAAGAAGGAAATTATATCATTCACATTGCATTCATGCAAGTGAATTAAAACATTCCTTATTTATATATCAATCATTTTTATCCGTTCAAATATATGCAATACTTAGTAAATACAAGCCTTGAAAATGGACACATTAATGCCAATATTGTCATCAATGCGCAGGTCACCATTTTATGTTACTTCCTTTTCTCTTTCCCACGTTACAATACCTAAGTGACTAAAATCGATAATATTGACCCTTTTGGCTTGACAGCTATTGAATTCATAATAGTAGCATAATTCATTCATATTATATATGAATATAAACTACTATTTACGTCATATATGTTAAAAATCAATCTTTTTCCAGGCACAACATTATGTTGCGTTGTTTTCAACTCAATTCAAGATCCATGCTACATAAATGGGTGAATAAAACCAGGCTGGGTAAACCTTTACTGATTGTCATGCATAGTATGCATTGCATACCAGGTTTCTTTAAAAATAGACTAGAGATTATATCACAGTATTAATTTTTTTTTTCATTTCTCTCATCCTTTGATATTCCACTAATTCTCCTGACGGGACATATAATATGTAGTTTCGCCAAAACATTTTTTGTTTTCTTTCATTTTACTCTTACTTTTGACTTTGTCTTTGACTTTACTCATTTATAGTGCGTGGTGTTAGTGGTGTATGTAACGTAGGTTTTTTTTTGTGTGGGCGACTGAAATATACCAGCTCGCTCGCATTCAACTTAAATGGTATACCATTAAGTTACACTGCATTTACATGAAAAATTCACGGTTCACAGTTCATATCATATATATCTGATGATATATGAAGACGATAGTAAGTACATGTGTGAGTGTGTGTGTGAGGCGTAGAGCAGTGCAGTGTTGGTAGTACAGTTCTTGGTACTTTTTTGATAAAAATGTAATAATGATAATCAGCTGGTTGCAGTATGACCAGACCAGACCATCATGGATTTTCCAATGTGTGCAACGAAAACAAAAATAAAACTGTTTCACTGCATATTTATTTCATTTATGGAAAAAATTTGGATTCAATTTGTAACTTACAAATTGTAAGTACATTGTTGTGTTATTATTATGAGTGAAGATTTAACAGTGAGCCGAGCTACCAGGCATTGTTGAGAACATAGCGTGAACGCGACTTGGACTTATCGCCAAAAAACTGTTATCTGTACTAGTGTTGATGTGCGTGTAATTAGAGTTTATATGGTCACTTGGATGGATTTACAGTTTTTACTAAGAATTTACTTATTTATCATGGTCAACTGATTGGCTTTCTTCTTAATGCAATGCACATTGTTTGTACAGACAAATATTTGTCTGACATTTGGTCGATCTCACCTACGTTCTATTTTAATCTATTTTTATGTAGCTATAATAACAAAAAGTAACTGACTTTTGATTAAGTGGGGTTGGGTAAACAAAACAAAACATTAAGGATATTTAACAAGGAGAACAACGGTAGTGTTGTTTTAAAAACTAAGGGATATATAGGAATGAGCCAGAGCCAGAGCTGTACCTCTACATTGTAAGATTTGTCTTTTCATTCCAACATTTTGCTGATTATTTTATGTTGATATTGATATTGAATCATTATGATCCGTTTACTGTGTGTCTGTTTGTGATCATGGTATTTTGAACAATCAGTATACACTTTAATCATGGGAATGGAATACGGCGTCACATTATAATCTACTTTGTGATTATGATGTGATTATGTTTTATGTAACGTGTTATATTCCGCGTTGTCCGTGATCTGGATGTGCATTACAATTTGGATATGATGTGATATGATATTGATTGTATGAGAATTTTAGTACAAATTTTTACTGACTGACGCTGTGAAGTGTAGTAAGTTGTGTTACTGAAAGATGCAAAGTCAATAGTTGTTACAATTAATATTTTTAAATTAATTTTTCATCATCAACTTTACATTGGTTCGTTGACAGTTGACAAGTCTCTACCAACCAAAGCGAGTGAAGTCATGTGGTTGACGTTTTGACGGGTTAAAAACAAAGTGTGAAATGTAAATTTCATTGGACATTTTCATGTGCAAAAATACCACTATATCGTCACCAAGAAATCTCAACACATAAAATGCCAGTTTAGTTAGATAGATTAGAGTTGGTTGTGTATAACGTGTGTAGTATCATGGTACTAGTATGCACGCATGTCGTTTCCCAGTTTGTAAACAAACAGCCATATTTTTAATCATTGCTTTAAATTAAGCAAGTAATGACATTGCACATAAGAGATTTGTTTTATTGGTGTTAACAAGACAATTCAGGATTTATAAGAGGATTTAAAAAAAATTAAGTTCTTCTTAACATTTAAAGGACACAATCGTTTTTTAAGGTTCTATGGTTTAAAGGTTGTTTTGACACGCACTCAAAACAGTCAGTCGGTTAGTTTGTTCCTAACAGCCATTTTAAACACTCAAGGCTCATTTTATGAAACTTGTGACATTTAAAAAAAATCGAATTTGTGTGTGAAGTTTATACTATCTATATGAAAGTATCGGTTTGCACTTGGATGGCGTTAAGAACTTGTTCCAGTTACACCTCAGCTTTTGATTGCCAATTGCAGGTAAGATAAAATACTGTTGGTGGTAGTAACGTGTAAAAAATATAAATTATGATAGTAAGATAATAACACACCATAGCAGAAAATTCGTGTTTCAGATGTTATTTTATTTTGTTAAACGCGGGTTTTAATACATTAAAATGTGTACTTGTTGATGTAAATATGATATGCAATTCTTTGATGAAATTTTATTTTTGCAAGCTAAAAGACAAAAAATCATATTATGTTATGTAACAACATATAACTGAATCCATGAAATATTTCGTAATTTAAAACACTCATAATCTCAAGAAAAAAGGCACCTACAACTCGTCATTAAAATGATAAACCTGCACGCATGTCTTAGTACGTGTTTAAAAGTATGTTTTAGTTTAACACAATTTTTGTTGTCTTGTTGCAGGTGAATAATCTTGTAAATGTCAGAAGAACAAAGTCTTATGAGGATGTAGAAAGAAACGTGATTCCAAGCGATTTCTGGCATTGCCTCCTCAGTCGCTTGTTACATTATTTTGAAGCGAATAGTGCTACTACCGACTGCGACTTACTACTTATATTAAAAAACCACGCGTGGAAACCCGATTTCCAAAGCTTGATTAACTATGAACCCTGCGTGGCAAGGCCAAATACATTCACAACTCTCAAGAAGTAACGTGGATGAAATGAGCGAGAGTCATGGCCAAAATCCCCATTTACTCCGTCCCAATGGTCACGGTGGGATTGATCTTGCTGGAACAAGTGACTTGGAAAGTAGCCTCAGGTCTACAGGAAGCAGACGCAGTGGACAAGGTAATCGTGCAGGAGTTTCTCCCAGCCCGGTATTGGTAGCTCCAGGAACTTCAAAAAATTCCCATCTGCACAACAATCCTGAAATCGACGAAATGGGCAACTCAACAAATTTCCAGTCTTCTGATGATTTTGGAAGTGATGAGGGTAAGACTTACTAAGAATAGGACAAGATTTGCCATTCCTGAAACAAGATGTAACGACTCTCATTCTATTTATTTCAAACACACACACTGATGATGCGTCACTGCATGCATGGGTGTGCAAGGTTGCATAATGCGTAAACTCGAATTTTGTTTTATTATCCTTTGTCATATGTCAATACGGAACTCCTTTAAACAATAGATGAGGCCAGGCTGATAAGGTAAAGGAAATCTTATTCATACGGCAGGCACTTTAGTAATCTTATACACATGTAAACAGTGTCCGATCACTACCCTATCTTGACTGGAGACACGAAAAAACAAAGGAGAAAAATATCTATTATGAATTAGTTCTTCATGAACTAACTAATGTGGACACTAGTAACCTTCGTTTCGTATTATCACACTACTATTTTCGCACTATTACGTGATGTTTTTGATTTAAAGGCCCTAACTCATCTACAACCATTGAGCACAGCACGATATTACAAATTTTAATTTTTCCATTGTCAGAAATCTAGAGGCGATAGAGATATTTATTCACTATAGTAGTTATGGTGAACATGCAGTTACAAGTTATGTTTGCTTAACCAGTTCATTTGTCCCACAAATCATCCCAAGGTAGGCAAGTAGGTGGACGTATACTGTGTGCATAGCTAAATAAATCATTTTACTTTGATCTGGTGTATCACATTTGAAAGCACAGTTAGTTTGAGTATGAAGGGTACATAGTGCATAATGATACAAGTTTGTTAAACGACAACGAAACATTTCCAACAAAGGTTTCATGTGTTGGTGTTCAGCCGAGCAAGACTCCTCCGTTTAGTATCCACCATGTATCTATCGTGAACTATTTAAGTAAAACTTAAATGCATGAAACAATATGGTATGTTTAGAATTTTATGTTAATCATTTATGTTTTTCCCCTTATAAGAAGATGATGCTAGAATAATAAACAGACAAAGTGTTGAGTGGTAGCATTATAAGGTGTACAAACTGTGATATGAATGAGTAATTCTTTTGCGTATATATAAGCAGATAGTTCAACGCACTAATATAATTACGCATTTGCTGTTTATTCATTGATCATGGTGCATCCTGATGTCAAAAGCAATCCAAGTTAAAGATTTTATTAGTCAGATCGGACGTATATGAAGATCTATGATATATTTAATATACATGTTTAACACTAATTAGGAAGCCCTTTTCACAATTACTTAGCAGTAGCTCAAAAGCCAAAAGCAGAGATTGAAGTGCGACGAATTCATGTCTTAGAATGATTAATCTGCTGTGTCATGCAGATTTGCGATTTAAAATAAACAAAGTTTTGTGACAAATTGTTTGATTCATGCCTTCAACGGGCGTGTCCCTGGTTCACACAAGCAATGGACGTGCAAAGTCAGACGCAGCAGATGGACGATCAAGACGAATTAGAATCGCGGAGGCACACACACATTGTCAATACTCGGCTGTGTCCGTTTCCAGGGGTGTCATTGCATCGATAACACATTGTATTCGGGCGCGCGTTCGGAAAGTGGATGAGGAAGCTGGAGATGATGGTGAACATTGAAACAATATTTTGAAGAGTATGATAGGGCATGGTTTTGCGGAGAGAAAAATCTCAAAATAAAATGTTTAAACTTAAAAGTTTGAAGAGGGAATAGTAGGTTAGCATTATCATACTAGCTTGGTCTGGTCCATATCATACAACTATATCATAGGGATATAGTTTTTATGTTTCACAAATGCATGCATATAATGTCCATTCAAATGAATTAATGAATTTTGAAGAAGTACTAACATACTTGTAATGTTTTTTTCTTCATGTTTGTAGAAATGATCAACGTTACTCGTTATGGCAGCGTAAATACCAACGCGCAGGATATAACTCGAAGAAGAGGGAGAAGTGAAAGTCCCAACTCTAGTGATGGACTTCCATTGGTTGCAAAAATGAGAAGAAGACTTCAATTCTTTTTCATGAATCCTCTAGAGAAATGGCATGTTAAACGGCAGTTTCCATATAAATTAGCTATACAACTCATCAAAATCTTTTTCGTCACTTTTCAGGTATGGGCTAATTAAAAATATTTTTCTATTTTAGCAAGTTTAAAAAGACTGTACGATGATAATTACGTTGTTGCTTTTTAATTACAGCTATGCCTGTTTGCCACATACCGGTATGCTAACGTGAATTACACGTGGGATAACAGGGTATCTTTCTCTCATCTCTTTCTAATGGACTGGGATTCTAGTCGTGAAATCACATCTTATCCACCAACGACTGGTCCACTTGCTGTGTACACGAAAGACAAATTTTATAGTTTTGTGGACTTTGCTGTGAATTCGGTAACTATTACATTAACTTCTTTTGTATAAGCTTTCAATTGCATACAGAAAATCTAAACCAGTTAATAAAATAAGTCTCATTTTTAAAACTTGTAGTATGATCAAGTGGAAACACTTGCAATCGGCCCTTACTTTTACACGAATTCGGACGGCACAAAATCTCCCCTCCAATTCTGCGTTGAAAAGTACGTCAACGGGGTTATATTCGGATTCAATGAGAGCTATGTATTTGATAGTGAAATTGAAACCAAATGCATTGAACTAGAGTCGGCAAGAAACTTTTCCAGTCAAAAGTATTTTGACGCCCATAATTTTTCGGTCTCCTTTGATTCCCTGCTGGAAGCGCATCTTTTATTCACGTTGAAAACCGTCAGATTTAGGGATTTAGGTCCCCTAAAGTCCCCTGATTGCTATCGTTTTGATATTGATGTAAGTACTTTTATAACTAATGTTTTGTTATAGAATTAATCTGTCATTACGTCGTATTTTTATAAGTGACTAATCTCCATTTTCCCGTTGTTTGATGAACAGATTGTTTTCAATAACCGCGACCACGATGGTCAAACACTAGTAACTCTGGAAGCTCAGCCAACTCGACTTCTCTGCAAAGGAGATATGGAATATATAGGTAACAGTTAACTATTCATGTTTTGGCTGTTTTATATGTGATATATGTAGCTTATGTACCGTAAAATGATGCAAGAATTGTTTCTCGCCCGAAGACAATAGATTAGAAAGGATCGGACGCAGTGGAACAAACTATATTGTGATTGGAATGTGTACTCTCTCGTTAGTATTATGTTGCCGGGCAATATATAGGGCGCAGCTATTGAAAAGAGTACGTTAATTTAAAAATTATATCTAATTGTCTTACACTACTAATGGATGATGTATGAAACTTTGGATTAACATAACATGTTGTATATTTTTACAGGAATCAATTTCATTTTTTAAAAAGTACTATCAACGTGAACTTAGCGTCCACGAAAGACTAGATTTCCTAAACTTTTGGTATTTACTTATCATTCTCAACGATATTCTCATCATAGTAGGCTCAGCTCTAAAGGAACAAATTGAAAACAAGGTGAGTTTAGTGTAAAACGCTAACAATTTGAATACATAAATATTGTTTACTGATTAAACAAAACGTCAACTGTTTTGAAATTTAGGAACTTACAGGTGAAGCTTGGAATGTATGCAGCCTGTTGCTAGGAGTAGGTAATCTCTTGGTGTGGTTCGGTGTATTACGCTACCTTGGCTTTTTTAGAACCTACAACGTTCTCATATTAACATTGAAACGTGCAAGCCCAAACGTTCTTCGGTTCCTTATTTGTGCGATATTAATCTACGCCGGATTTACGTTCTGCGGCTGGTTAATCCTGGGACCATATCACATCAAAGTAAGAACTTACACATTTTCATACTTTTAGTACATGTCATGTAAATGTTTCCAAAACATTTATTTTTCATTTAAAAATTAATATTTCGTTCCATGTTGGAGGAGTTTGTTTGTGGCGCTGATATTGCCAATCAGCAGTCATCTCCTCCGTATTCAACTCCTGAAAATAGTCAAACTCACATTCCACATGCTCTGTCAAGACAGCAAAGTGTAACTTCAGAAATGGGTCGACGAATGTCAGTAACAACTGCTGGCGGTTTGCTGGATACCATTGTGGAAACTATTTGTGGATGCAATACTCCAAATCCAGATTCAAAGTATGAAGCAACAAAATCGCAGAATTAATTAATTCATCCATTACATTTTGAAAGTTATAATTGTTATTATTAATATTAAATACTTTGTACGTTCCTACAGTTCAGCATCAACGGCAGAAGAGACCCAACCGCTTTTAGATGCATGAAGTTGCCGCTGGGTGTTTAACCTTACAGCCATAATATTATTGAAATATGTCAGCAGATGTATCTAAAATAAATACTATATGTAACCATGAAATTGTATATGTATATCGCTCAATTTTTTCTATGTATGATTTAGCTTTAGTAAAATTGTGTTAACTTAAAAAAACGTATGAACATTAAATTCCAAGTACCTATTGCATTTATGTAGGCCCAATTTATTGCAAATTTTTAGGAGATTAAAATTAGATTTTATAAAACATTATTTTCTTGATCTGTGAAAATAGCTACATGTTGCACTTAGTTAGTATTATAGAGCGCTAGAGTTGTAATTTGTATAAAAGTAACTGTCTACTACTACTACTACTACTACTACTACTACTACTACTACTACTACTACTACTACTTTGTTCACAAAAAGTAGTTATTACTAACGAGCAGCATTTACAACAATAAAAGCATGTGTCTTGCATAAAAGTGTTACGAAACGGTTGTTGAAGAAAACTTTGTCCATGTTGAATTTTTATAGTACGACTTCATTTTACATACATATGTAGATTAATAGTTAACCAGCTTTTGTAACAGATTGAAATAACATTTTGCTTCAATCTCCTGGCGAAGGGGGAAGCGGTGCAGGTTAACTGCTGTCATATTTTCAGCCTTTGAGCATCTTCATGTATCCCAATTTTCCGCAAACGTAATTAAAGTTATGTCATAACTACGTAACGATCGTATGAAGGTTTAGCCTTTTGATGTACGTCGTATTACTAAACCAACTGAGTTTTTATCGACCATCCCCAGTGGAAGCTTACCCTCGGGGGTGAAAATGCATGTGCGACGAGACCTCACCTTAATGCACCTGATGGCCGGACCAAGGCACTTCCAATGATACCAAACCGATGTCATGAACCATTTGCTTCGCAAAATATTAATAATAATTTATCATTTTTAATAAATTTAGGAATATGATCAGCTGCATAATAAACTCGGTAATATGATCAATGATCATAGTATGTAAAAACACTTCCATTGGCATCCATAAAAATTGGAGATGGAGAACACTATGTTTTGCATGCACAAGTAAAGTTCCACGGAGGACACCATTTTTGTAAATACCAAAGCAAATCATGCTGCACAGCATTTAATGTAATTGTGTCATCTCAGAAAGGAAGGTGGAAGGTGGCTCTATTCATCGATTGATAATGATTGGAGTATATGTATCTAAAGTCTGGTAATTGTTCCTTTGACAAATTTTGTTGATCCTCTCTATATTTGCATTGCCAGTAATGTATGTATGTATGTATTTATTAACTGTTTCTTATGGTTTCCCCATGAAACATCAAATTTTGATTTTACAATGTATTTTTAAACAAAAATTTAAATTCCATTAATGGCATTGCCAGTAATGGAATGAAGAAGTTTATACAAGGATTGAGCGAAAGGTATTACCTTACGTGTGTGCGTGCGTGTACGTGCACCTAAAAAGGAGTAAAACAACTGCCTAATTGGCTAGAGGAATTTTTATTTAGTATTACTTTAATACATTATATTTTTATTTATTTATTTATACAAGAGACACCCTAAAATTTAGGTAGTTACGTCTCAGTCCATTACGTATATTATTACACATGGGCACCATATTAAATTTAAAGATGTTGTATCATGAAAAATTAGTATGCATAAAGATTTTTTTTTTATATACATCAATTTACAGTTAGACTCAATGACAATTACGCTTTGGATGACACTTCTGTCCGTTGACGTGTCATTGGCAGCCGCCAGAAACATCATGTCCTTTATGTCCCCATGTAAAGAAATACAGAAAAATAATTAAGTTAAAAATCTTATCCTTAAGTTTTTTGAAGTAGGATGTAAGTGTAAGTAGGCGATAATTAATAATAATAATGCATGCCAACATATATGTATATATACCCAATTGGATCGCGTTGTAGCTGCGCTTTCAAGAATCTATTTGCGTAAATTTTATTACCAGAATTTTTATGATATATTGTTGCATTGTAAGTTTGAAATAAATTAGCTTTAAATTGAATATAATATTCATTTATGAATTATAATTTAACTCGTACTTCGCAGCAACTGTCTAATGGAAGATTAACCAGTTTAGTTTAGAGTTTGATTGCTGCTTCTTTTTGAAATTGAGGTGAAAATGACCAAACTACTGCATTTTGTAATCCTATTTCACAGTGGAGCTCAAGGCCAACTCTGGTTAGCGTCTTCTTTCTACGTTACTTTGTATTCCGTGTTTAGTACCAAATTGGCTAAAACAACGCTGAACGCGAGACTACATAAAAGTGCATACCATTTTTTTTAAAAATGTTGTTGTCCTTTTCCAATTTTCCATGAGGCAAATTGAGTAGAAGTTGCATACTTTCACTTTATGCATAATGCGGTATATTAGGGCCGCCCTACTAGGGCGCGACTGCTACCTGAATTGACTTTACAAATTAATGTAATGCCCGTATTTTGAATGTGGATCCTTTCCTTGGTTATTTGGATAAAAGAAAGATACTTCGTACTCAGTAAGTTTTGTTTAATTTGCAGCGATTTACGGCTAATTTTATTAGGAAACTGTCCTTTTAAAATACTAAACATCAGAAATGTAAGCTGACGTCCGCATATGCTTGTTTACCTACATACACTGAAAAGGGCGTACCCACGTTGGCCACGTTTCAGAATTTATGTCGTTTCCCCCAAAAAATGCACTTCAAATATAGAAATGAGTTTAGACTTTTAGACCTTTCAGATCTATCCTGAAAGTATACAATAATGATCTTCAAAAATGCAACGAAATAATTTGATAAAACGTTCCTACATTTAGATAAAACTAAAAATCTCAAGTTTGTTCAACCTTCAAAATTTATATACTTACAACGTTATATTAATCTTATTTCCCTACTGAATTATTTTAACCGTTTACTAGAGCTTCCAAGCATTTGAATATTGCATATAGTCGAAGACAAGAACATCATCAATCAATGCATCAAGTATAAGAAAAATGTCTGCGGACGCTACACAGTGAATTTGATTGGCAGAAGATTGTTTGAGAACGCTCTTGCTATTCAATTAGTGGATTATGGGGTTATTTGGAACCGCCAGGTTACGGTTTTCAGCAACATATAGGTTACTTACCATCCGGGGAGAAACCTTATTGATTTTCAGCCAAACCAGTTACCCCAGGAGGAAGTGGGGGATTTAACAAAAGCATCGCCGGGTGGAAGATTAAATAAGATAATTTACTTTTCAGCGAAAGTTAATCATATCTTGTTTATTTAGATGAAACCTGTGTGATGCATACAACCTTTTTCACAGCACAATCTCGTTGTATCATTTTCCAGAAGGAAAACGACGTTTATGGAGAGGAGTGCAGTTTATGCAGTTTCCTTCATTTTTACAATACAATGTAATAATTACAATCCGCCGTAGTCACGAGTCATGAACACAATCTATTTTTACCAGATTCGAAAGCATCCAAGTTCATTTAAATGTTTTATGAATTGACTTCATTAAGTCCTCATACACACATGTAGGTCCGATTGTAAGATCAGCTACTTGTGCTAAAAAGATTTCGTGTTGTCTGGCCGCATCTGCATTTTCATGGAAACTATAAGGAATTATGGGTAGGGTAATCGATACCAGCAGCTCGGACGTATTCGATAACCAGGTCAAATGGTGATCCCCCGGGGGTAAGGGGCACAAATAAGTTGTGTATGTGCATACATTGTTATATCAACATGCACATATGATGTGTATTATTGTGTATACATATTAGTAATAGAACACGCTGATTACGAATATGAATATATATATGTCTATTTTGTAATCACAAGTAGTTAATTGTGGTTAACTACTAATTAACTTTTTTAGTCGGATTATCAAGCATGATATTAAAGAACAAGGAGCCCAGAAGCAACTTCGTTGCTTTTTTTAGCAAAAATTAATATAACACAAATACCACGGTCCCCATCCCATCTCCGTTTACTCCACAATTACCCAAATCCTACTAACCATATCGT
>JAHZNC010007166.1:0-11151 GCA_027744095.1 Zhuqinia jingwanae | reverse complement strand
GGTACTTGGTACTGCATTACCACTGGTACTTGGTACTGCATTACCACTGGTACTTGGTACTGCATTACCACTGGTACTTGGTACTGCATTACCACTGGTACTTGGTACTGCATTACCACTAGTACCTGGTACTGCATTACCACTAGTACCTGGTACTGCATTACCACTGGTACCTGGTACTGCATTACCACTAGTACCTGGTACTGCATTACCACTAGTACCTGGTACTGCATTACCACTAGTACCTGGCACTGCATTGCCACTAGTACCTGGTACTGCATTACCACTAGTACCTGGCACTGCATTGCCACTAGTACCTGGTACTGCATTGCCGTTGCTACCGCTGCCACCTCCTCCAGCTATATAAAAAATCTAATGTTACAACATAATCCTTATGTAATGTAGCCATGACCTTCATAAATCACAATCAATAATACTTACTCGGGGGAATATTTCTGTTCCCAGCGACCTTACCTATAGCCCTTTGCAGTGACGCAAGCAGATTTTCTCGCCATTTCTGTTTTGGCTTGGTTTCCTTCAAAAGACAAAGATCATAATTAGAATTATGACTTTTTACCTGGTCATGCGATACAACTTATATTACTGAACTATCAACCCACTTACGTCGTATAGTTCCATGATATCATTTTCGGATGCCTTGAGTGACTTATTTTTCCCTGCTATAACAATTTCAAATAAACATAAATTATATATATCATTTCGTGATAACGCCGCAAGCTGAAGAAAATTCAAATGTTAAATCTAGTCCAAAAGACTATACAATACTCATACAATCTTTACATCACGTCTTCTTCAAACTTCACCAAATATAATAATACTTACTCAAAGGGCCCTTTTTTGCGGCCTTAGCCTTCAGCGCTTTATCTTTAGCTAGTCGTATCTTTTTTACTAAAAGTTCCTTCTGTAATAAAATCATGTTTAAAATTATGATTTTTTTAATTAGTCATGCGATACAAGTTATTAGCACTGTTAACCCACTTACGTCGTCCATTTTCCTGGAATCCTTTTTGGGGGCCTTTACTAGCTTCTTATTTTCTCCTATAACAATTTCAAATACACAATATACATAGGTACATATCTTTTCTTGATGCTGCCGCCAGCTGTAGAAAATTGAAATGTTAACTAGTCCAAAAGATTCTTCAATACTCATGCATCCATATGGCATCATCTCTTTTTCAAATTTCACCAAATATAATGATACTTACTCAAGAGGACCGTTTGTGCGGCCTTAGCTTTGATAGCGTCCAGCGCATTTTGCTTAGCACGTCGTACCGTTTGGATTACAACTTTATTCTGTAATAAAATCGTGTTTAAAATTATGATTTTTAACCTAGTCATGCTATACAACTTAAATTACTGCAACATCAACCACTTACGTCGTCCATTTCCATGGAATCCTTTTCGGGGGCCTCAAGTGCTTTCTCTTTTCCTCCTATAACAATTTCAAACACACAATATACATATATCATTATTATTATGAATCAGAGATCTTATTATACCATAAATAGTTTAACAATCATGTAATAAATTGATACAATCACAAGGACTAACAACGCACCCTCTCCTTCCGACATTATTAGTGATTGCTGATTGTACGAATAGTCGCCCAGACAAGAAAATTATCAGCAAACTCCTTTCAAGAACACGCTGTCTTCAGTTAACAAAGAAGTTGCTAAAATTAATTGGCAACCCCGGTGATTACAAGGATCTTGATCTAGAAAACCATAATAATTTTTAAAAAACGATTAATTGGTTTGGAAACCACATGATCCATAAAACACCTATAATCCTAACCTGCGAGTCTGTAGTTATATTAGCCAAAGCAACACGTAATGCATTGATGTGATTAATTTAAAATGATGACTACATGCCAAATTAACATTATGTGACACAGTGAACTATTAGAAAGCTATTGGGCCAACAATTATGCTAGTTTTACCACTGAATGCGACTATGTAGTACGGCACCAAATAGCAATAATACAAAACTACAAAGTAAACAAGCCAAATGCACTATTGACTTTTCTTCGATTTTTAGTGACCTACTACAACGGTTAAAATTTTACTTTTTACATATGAATCTCTGCAATCTGCAATCGGCCGACACAAAAGAACAGTAGCATTCACTTTGTGCAATTCTTTTTTCTTCTGCAAGTCAAATTTGGTGCTGTATATCAAATCTAGTTTTGTATGGTTCCAAACAGATGGCACGGCACTACAAGCCAATACAGCGTTGATTTGCAAGTTGCAACAAAGAGCGACTTTACATGTAAACATCATGAAACTTTTTTTTATTCATATATAGGTCATCTGTGTAATTTGTGCATAGGTAGCTGTGTAATTTGGCAAAAGTAGATTAGAAGCTGGCATTAAAGTTATGTATATACATTATTATTGAAACTGTGAAATATATTTTATTTTCAAAGCTAGTAGCTCCCTTTTAAAATAAATCGTAATGCCTTGTCATTGGTTTGTAATGGAACAGGTGTAATTTTTTCTATTTCGTCAGATAGTAGTGGCTTGAAATAGGTATATTGACATGGTCTGCATCGTAAAGGATCATCCTGAGACATCACGGTCCTCCAAGTGTGGGCAAATTTTGTTGCATATAATAATGATTAAAAACGTCAGTGCAAATGTAAAACCGTGACAAAATAGATATAAAGAATGATGGTAAAGCGTGTAGTGAGTTGGATGGAAGATTGCCATTATGCAAACATGCGGGTTTGTCCAGAGAAAGTAAATTCTAATGAAATGATTAAGCAATCCCAATAAATAATTATTACTGTGGCTACTGTCGTTGCCACCAAAAAAAACTGATGTTGATGATGATCATTATTAGATTACGTAATCCAGCAAACAATTCATGCTACACAGGTCCATAGTTGCAGTTGATATTTTATGGAATGAGAAGCTTCTCTGGCTAGTAAACCTTGCTTTTTTGGTTAAGATGTTGACTTAACACGTCTCCCGTTGAATGTGCCTGTAAGCGTTCTTTTCTGCCCAAACAACCAACATGTATTATCATATAGGGGAAGGAATATAATATTCAAAAGTAATTGTCTTGAAAGCATGTATATGATGTAGAAAAGGGTAAGAGAGCACTGAACCAACCACAGGAACAGATGTAGTATGCCGACCAGTCTTGCCAGCGTTTGTTCATATACAAACATTCATTACATCATATTTATACGATGCATAGAGAGAAACATACAGCAGAAAGATAAAGAAAAAGGAAAGGATTTTAGTAGATTCTAATCCCAACCAAGTCAAAAGTCAGTGATATGGTTTTGCTGACACTGTTTCTCTTTCTTTTGCTATATAGCTGACAGAGAAAAAGCGTTTTCTTTGATTGTACACATCATCCTCTTGTGCGTACTCTAGTACAACTGAACTGAATACGGTTTGTACTTGAGATTCAAGATTCATCGTTTGAGGAAAGTTTAGAACAACGTCCGAGATCCCACTTACCAAAAAGCTACAAAACTGCAATAGAGAGATGTGATATTATTACTTACTTTACTTGGCGTAGTAGTAGTTGTAGTAAACCAGTAAAAACATCACTCCGCAAAAGTGCAGCAAACTCTGAGCATTACACTAGAATAATGGTGGAAAGAGTTGAACAATAACATCGTAATGGTAATCATATATAATAATAATAATAATATCATATCGGCTGGCAATTCGGTCGTTTCATTTCCATCTCTACAACTTTTTCAACAGCAGCGGCGGCGGGCACAGGGAATGTTGGCTCACTCTGGCTGTTACAAACAACCACTGTGTAAGACTGAAGAGAATTCAAAGTGGATTCATCTCTCGTCCTCAAGTTACATTACCACATTGCATTGTTGTACCATCGATCATCATCATAATATCATGGATGCACATAAACTTTATATTAAGAATACTGCGTGCGGGGTAAAACACTCTTGTACAGTTTGTAGCAATTCCCTGCTCCGCGGACTGAAGAAGAAAATTCATGTACCAGCAAAATAATTTTACTGGTCTTTTGTGAAGCTTGTCTCTTGTTGTACCACACTGCCCTGCAGACTACTACTCCTGCTAACTAATGCTAACATTATTATTTCTATGAAATGTAAGTACATGAAGAATTTTTTTTTACAATGTGACTGACTCAGTCAGTGTATGTATCTCTTCGTGTAAATGTAAGTAAATGTGAGGGAGAGAAACAAGACCAGAGAATGTTAATGTTCGCTGTATATAGGAACACATACAAAAATATACGCATGTACAGAGAGTACAGATACATTATTATTGTTAACTATTCGCGTAGCACCGAAGGTGTGTAGCAGGTTAGTATATGATACATTCGGAATGTCTGTCCATTCCGCTTGTCTGCCGTTTTAGTTCACAAGAAATTTCAGAGTTCCGTGTATTTACGTCTTACTAATTATCCCCACAACTAGGAATCACTGCATTGGTGATAACCTTTATATCCCGTCCCCTCCCCAGGGGAGGGGAAGAAACAGGAACTGTTAAGAGGTGAAATTTGTAGGGTAGTTTGACACGCTGAATACGAATATTAGAGCATTAGCTAACTTTCATCCCCCATCCCTCCCCAATACTACATATTTTAGTATTCATATATATTCATAACGCTTATTATAATACAGTCGTGTTACATATTATTATCCTACTGCATACATTTGGGCTAAAAGTTCCTCCAACCTGTCTATAATAGCTGGTGCTTATGTACCTATGTATAAAATACCCATGTACCCACATACATGCTTTCACACTCAACTCACTTGCTCAAAGAGTAAACATGTATTTCCATTCCATTTATCCTCCTCTTTTGCTCTTCCACTTCTTTCTTTTTAGCTGTATCATGTCACTGTTCTATGTGCTGCCACTATGCTATATACTCTACAACAACAGACAACAGCACCATAACTTCAAATTTATACTTTAACCAGCCATTCAGCCTCCCTCGCCAGAGAGAGCCCCATCATGATCATATACCATTGTCGTGGTAGTCGTGAGTAGA
This sequence comes from Zhuqinia jingwanae, assembly GCA_027744095.1. Taxonomy (NCBI): domain Eukaryota; kingdom Metazoa; phylum Arthropoda; class Collembola; order Entomobryomorpha; family Paronellidae; genus Zhuqinia; species Zhuqinia jingwanae. The sequence goes on along the minus strand of JAHZNC010007166.1, from coordinate 6,123 downwards.
AGACGATCCACCAGCGTGAGCAAGAGAAGATCCATAAAGCAGCAGCAGTGTGGAATCAGTCTCTTTCAGACTCTCATGTGGAGATGTGTTGGCACGTCTTCTCGTTTTTTTCTTACACGATCAACATGACGACGACGGCGACAGGCTTGCAAAAGTTGTAGTTGGTATATATTCGTTTATTATTATGCAGGCACGCATTGCACTAACCAGCAAAAAAAAAGTTGCAAAAGGCATGCCAGTGTGTCCAAATCTCAAAAGCAATAGCAACTTCACGAACTACTTAAAATTTGCTACACGGATATTCGTATAAAATACTTTGAATAAAAAAAATTGATATTTTTTCTATTGTTAGATTGCTTAGCCTTTTTTCCAAAAAAAAAAAAAATTTGTCCAAGAGTGTGTGTTGTTGTTGTACATGTATGTGTGACTATTTGAGCAATCTTTGTGCTTTATCTGTGTGAGTGGGAAAGTGGTCTGAAAAATAAAAGGTGTACTCATCATCATGATAAATATCTCTGCGAGTAAAAATGCATGCTGCTGTATCCCAGAGAATTTTGTATTAGTATTTTGACAGTTCCCGTCGTTGTTCAGCACATGTGCTTCAAATTAAAAGCAAAAGTGTAGCAAATAAGTAAATCGTGTGCTTTTAAAAGCAGCAGGAACACTACTAGCGAAACTGTATGTGTCTTATTACTACATGTATGCCCATGCCCACTTACCTATTACTACTGCCGTCCACATCTCTTTTTTTGGGATAAAAATATAAATTAGTGAAAATCATCAGATCAGTATCGAAACTCAACTCTGAACTATTTCTCTCTCTAGTTTTTTATGGAGATGGGTTTATAATATCCGTTTAAAAAAAATAAAACAATTCATTGTTGTTACTATTAAAAATATCTTTGTTGCACAGACATATATATATATATATATATATGTATTCTTTTTTTACAAACAATTTACTCCATTCACTTTTTTTTGTATGAAAAAAGTCATACTGTAAAATAGTTTTGCTGAACGTTGTATGTAGTTTATTGCTATGATAGTTTTTTTTTTCATTCACGAGCATTCACATTGCCCGTGGCCGACTTGGCGAAGCTTCATATTATAATCTTTCTTAACATGTGTGCAGTTAAAAACTTTGACAAGCATGCTTATATACACATGTTTTCATCGTGCTAATGAAAATAATAATAAAAAAAATACAAAAAAACATGCATACAGAAGAGATACACACACACAAGCACTTTTTTTCTACTGTTGAAACACATTCGAAATGTAACGCTCCAAACTTTTGCTAAATAAAGCAAAGGAGGTGAAAAAAGAAGAAGAAGAAACGCTTTCACATGCAAACTACAAACAACAACCGTCCTTCTCGTCAGCCTTAAAAGTATTACATTACATGCGTCCATAAATACCGAGAAAAAAGTAGAGCTGATGATCTGACGATTGAGCCAATAAAACCGTCACTATTGTGATGTGAGTGACTGTGTTCTTGTCACACTGGGACTTCAACTTTCTACTACTACTGCATTTGTAGTGTGTGAATTCAATGCAAAGTGGAAAGAATATTGGGACAGTAGCAGATCATCATTTTGTTATAAAAAAAAATTGTTAAAAAGTGTGATTTGTTCAACAAATACCGTTACTATATGTGTATCGTGTGTGGCATTCTATTTACAAACGAACAATTTTACATAGAAATATTTTCATCATGACATTGCCATAATTTGATTAGTTCCTTTAAAAAAATTAATGTGCAATGAGGACACTTCGAACGACCAAGCTGTAAATGAATGGAAGTAGATTTATTATTTTTTTTGTGGTTGTGTTAGCCTAACCATCACACACACACACACACACACATAAGGAACCATGTCGACTCCACTTAAGAGAGTCAATAAATCTTTGCTTTCCACTTTTTGTTGCGGAATGAAAAGACTGGACTGAAACTTGTCCGCGGTAAATAAATAAAAATAAATATTCCAACAAACAGAGGTATGTATGAATAGAAAAAAAATCTGTGTTGTGCTGCTGTCCTCATGAAAAAAAAAACTGTAAAGTTTACACCAATCAAACCGGTAGCAGAAAAAAAAATGTTCAAGTGGAGTCACAATAAAAGCTTTAAAAAAAGTGAACGATGCTTTAGAAAATAGTTTTTGGAGAAATGTATAAAAATGTAGATTGAATAGACAGATATTCTCAGAGAGAGAGAGAGAGAAGAGAGAAGAGAAAAAACAGGAGATACCTATATGGAAAGTACTTTGTACAGCAGCAGCATCAGAAGACGAAGAGCCACTTCAGCGATGGGTTCTCAAGTGCTCTTCATACTCATCGCGTCCCTCTTTCAATTTTTAAGTGATGGTGGTGTCCTCAGTTTCAACCTTGAACCAAAGTTACCTGTCATTAAACGAGGTGAAATCTCGTCGTATTTTGGATTCTCCGTAGCACAACACTCCACGGATGATGGCACGCCATGGTATGTCTCCTTACTCTTTTCTAAGCTGTTGTTGATGCTCTTTATTTTCATATCCTCTCTCTCTCTTCTAAAAGAGTCCTTTCTTTTTTTCTGTAGTATATGCATTTTACTTTTTCATCTTTTGTCAGATCATTTCTATTCTTGTATTACAATGGATATATACTGCATACTATGTTTAAAAGTGAGAAATTGTGATGCACAAAAAGGAGGACATACAAACTACAAACATGTATGCATTCAAAAACACGCAGCCATAATAATAATATATTATTTGAGCAAGAAGTGGGATTGTATGTACCTACATGGTAACTATACCTAATATTGTATACAGTAATACAGTATACATACATACGCACCAAATCCACCTGGGTAAAAGGTAGGAAATGGGTAGGTCGGCAGGCAGGAGCAGACAGGTAAAAATAGGGATAAGGAGGAGAGAGGAGAGAAGTATGAAGTTGAAGTGGAGTACATTTTCAGGTGGACCTTTTACCTTTTTATTTAAGTCCCATCACTAGAATTACACGAGTCCCCTGCTTCGCTACCTTTCATGTTGAATAGAACATTTTATGGTTTTATTTTTATTTTACACGATCATCCTTTTACTTGTGTGAATCAACAAAAAGAAGAAAAGAACTGAAACATGAAGAAAAGAATCTAGCATGAAAGTGCAAGCTGCAGGGAGACCAGTTGCATTTCTCTACTACCCTGAAATAATGATGATAAATACGGTGTCTGAAATAACCTCAGTGATTGTCCTCTAAGAATGCCTGGTGTGGTATGCAGAGTATATAATAAATTTGTTGAATGATGAAGATGATGATGACCATCATGATGAAGATGAGCATGTGTACATACAAATAAGGGCATGTTCTCCCCACATAAATATAATGCACTGCACTTGCATAAATTTACACATGCTAGTCGTGTATATACATACATATATTTGGTGTCCTATATTGAACATGGAGCTTCCAAATACAAGCACTACTAAAAAATTTAATTTGAACGCAATCTTAATTGGTTAAAAACTTACCCATGCATCATTTGCCGAGAAGTTGAGTTGATAATTCATGGAAGACTTATGACATAAAATTGACGTTTGCACTCATTAATAAGGAGGTATATACAAAGTGTGTCATCATCATCATCATACTACTACAAAAAAAACAGCTCACTCTACTAAAAAGCAAGACATGTTTTTATGGGATGCCCACAGGATGGATTGAAGTGACGAGGAAAAAAGATTATAAGAACTTCTTGCTCGTCATGACCAACAACAGCAGCAGCAAAGCAGTCGGCAGTCCAACCAAATGCCAATGCCATTTTCTACCTTGCATCCATTCTCATTCACACGAAATCACACAAATATATATTAAATGTATTTACAAGATGTGTAGTAGTAATATGCATGACGAGAGTAATTCCTGCAAATCATCTTTTAGTAATTATGGCCAATCCAATGCAGCGTTCATTTTTGTAAAAAAATCTGCAAGACACATTATGCAGAATTTGGGATATATATATATTTTTTATAAACCAGCAGCAGCTAGTTTTGAGTACACACACACAAAAAAAGAAGATGATAATCGTTTTGCAGATTCAGTTTTTTATACACATACAAGAGCAGCATCACAAGAAAAAAAAACGATGTAAGCACTCATATCTGCGTAGTAATACATTGTATGTATGCATGCAATAAATAAAAATATACATCAAAACATGAATGTGTTATCGTCATCATCATCATGATCATAGTACTACTACACACTACACACACACGTAAGTAATAGTAATAACATAACTCACAAGACTCCGTAAGTCCGTAAATCTATTGCTACTACTTCAACACACATATTTACACTGAATTTATGTGTATAAAAGCATTCAGGAACGCCTCCGAAAACTACTAGTGTCAGTAGTACTTTTTTTTAAAGCATCAACAAATTGTATATCGTAAGGTAATAGCATATAAGAACATATAAAGTTATGGTATTTGGTATTGTATCTGAATCTGGGAATACTCTCTTTTTCCCTCTCTTTGTGTGCTGCCGTGAATAGTATGATCCAATAAGAAAATCTTTTGCATTCTTTTTATATACCTAGTTGGCTGGCACCACAAAATTATTGCACAGGCATGCAGTACAATTCAATATGTACAAAACATGTAGATATTTTTTGCGATACTCTCAATTTCCTACAAAAACATTAAGATCACATTGAGTAGCACGTAAAAAAAATTTACAAGGTATTGGCACAACTGTACGTGGCAAACTCTCACGTAGACTTGTAAAAACTTGCCCACGACGATGATGAATCATCAGTGATGATACATAATTTACATTAATTATTGATATGACAAGGTAACCTTGCTGCTTCATCATCATCATCATCAGATTGCCTTTCTATATGTTGACCAATTAATATCGACTTTTAATTTCTTTCATAATAATAACTCATTATCTATGTATGCTCAGTCGCCAGGCCCACATTTTCAAATGGGCTGTTGTTGTACCAAGCACACGTTATCACTGTGTGGTAGTCCCAGTGCATTGCCATTTCCGTGCGTAGGTAGCATACATACACAGCACACATAATATAAGTTTGCCATTCAAACTTTAAATCTTTTGGAGTGCATTTTTTTCTTCAAAAGTATGTTGTATGTATATTATGTATGTAGGTCTTTAACACGACACGTAGCACATGGCCTGTTGACTGATAAATATATGTAAGCTAAAGTTGTAGTTGACATGGTGAATGAAATGTAAAAAAATAAAGAAAAAAAAAACTTTTCAACTCATCATGCCGCCATCCTCATGGACCATTTTTTTAATACTCCGCTGTGCATGTGCATACTACATATACATATACAAATATATACATATTTATACATCTTACAAGGAGTTATACAAGCGCGGCGGCATTCCCTTGAACATAATAACCATCATTAATTTAGGATACGGTCGCTATCCTTTTCGAATCCTGATTTGTCTCATAAATAAATTCCGTTCTGTGTAATAATAGCCCACGCACAAGTCAAGTCACAAGTTCAAAAGCAGAACACATCTGCATCTGCACATCTAAACTTACTATAACATAAGGCTAATTGCTTGTATTAGATGGCTGGATATCATGATATGATGATGATGATGATGATGCCAGAGACATTATTAGTGTGCATTTTGTAGATGCATACGTATAAAGTTAATATAAATGTATTATTTTAGTAGTAGTTCGACCTCTGGATAAAAAAAAACGTTTCAGTTTTTTATATATATTCATTGTCAGTTTTGATGTATCCTAAAAAAATATAATAACGATGATGACATTTTGTTATTACCTAACAAGCGTTTTCTCTGAATGACAAACATTGGGAGACTGGATTATAGGTTGGGGAAATATGTAATTGTTTTCAGAGCTTGAAAGCTTTTTATATTACTATATACATGATCCAATATACCTATATGAAAATATATGGTGTGCATCTCTTATTACGTTACACACAGTTTTCAGCCACAAGAAGACACCCAAGTAAATGGCTTACCAAGTGGAAACCTAAAATAAACACACTCATCTCACATCACACTGCACATCAATCATGAACGTATCTGCTATTTGAAAATATGTGTGTGTTTTACATGGCTATA
>JAHZNC010007165.1:0-22381 GCA_027744095.1 Zhuqinia jingwanae | reverse complement strand
AATTAGAAATGAATGATGATTGAATAACGAGTGATTGCATGAATGATGTTGATGCTCGTTTATTACATCTTGCAAGGTTTATTATGTAATGTTGTTATCTGTCTTGGATTGTTTTTTTTTAAATTGTGTACATTTTTTTGTGGATGGAAAGGATGGCATGTGGTCCAACGGTGTGTACAACTAAGTCAATTAAGTTCATTTGCGGCTTGGTTTTTTGGTGGTAATCTTTAACAGTAACAATCATTGTCCAGCTTGTCAACGACCCATTACTTTGATAAACAATTGATTAACATTAATTTCATGGCATGCGACAATTATGTTTATGCTTAATGGATACTTTCCTTTCTCTTCTTGGCAAACTATTGGGACTAATTTCTTCTTGTGTGTGGGTTTACAGTTTAATGTTTTAAACAAAATCGCAAAAACACAAAATGGTTACGTTCTTCAAAAAAAAAAATTATCTCATAACCAAGCTGTCATTCATAACTCATAACTCTCATCGAAAAAGTTTTTTGTCTTACATTTACACCTGAAATGGGGCATTTTAAAATTATTATTTTTCCAGATCTCAATATTTTAGAATAAAATATTTATTGAATAACCCACAATGTGTGGATTAACGCCACCGTTAACGTGATGAGCTTCGTTCGTACATCAGTGAAGAGACATGCAGCAATGTTCTTTTAGATTTAAAAACGATGTAAAATATGTTCCATCCACCTTCGCTGTGCTTCCATAATGATTGCACATTGGATTATAATGATTACTGCTGAAACGGACATTCATTTCATTATTATCCCAGATACTCAGTTCACCAAGGACATCAATAATATAAACACAACTACACACACTATTTTCTATCTTAAATGCTAATCCTTTCAATAGCTCATAACTTATCATATATAAAATACCAAACTATGAAATTTCACTGCAACAATTTTTTTTTAATTTGAATAAATCATAGAATCGAGTGAATTTCTCTGCATAAAGAAATGAATACCACAATAATATAATAACATGTAATAATTATAATAATAATACTACTACTAAGAATAGCAGATCAGAGATAGGGGTGAATGTAAAAATGTACTCTTAAGGCACTGCCTACATCAGCAAATTTCACTTGACAGCAGTAATAGAAAGAAAGTAGAATATCTCGAGGAAGTAGAAACTGTCGATATTATTATCTTGAAAATATGTACCATCTCACCATATTATTTTCTCTCAGCTTATCCAACTCTCGATTTATATATGTATGTAGCCCAACAACAGTAACAACAACCAAAAATAGAATGAGAATAAGAATAGGTACCAAGTTTATGTATGTAGGTTGGTAGGTATGTATGTATATTATACATAATATATTATTTTTATTTGTGCCAACTGTAAAGATACCAGTTTTTTTTTGTATTTCCTTGTCTACTCACCTATGCATGGTATATGTGTATATGTACCAGTTAGTTTTGATGATGGTGGTGGTGGCGGTGGCAGGAGGATAAAAAAGTTTGATAAATATAGTCAGTCTTCTTGTTACGAGAAAAACTTTTTTCCCTTGTTACGTTTCATCATCGTACCTAAACCAGTCAAGTATCAGTGTATATACCAAACACACATCTTATTTACCTTTCCTTTTTTATTTGTACGAGAATAGATTTGCTCGCTACTGATTGTCAGATTGTCATCTTACTTTTTCCTACTTTTCTCCTCTACTTTATTTATTTATTTAGCAGGCCAAATACATTGTATTACACATAGTATAAATACCTTACAATCTTTTCCTGTTGTGTAGTTACTTTGGAAAAAAATATTGTACTTGTAAGTTTGTAGTACACGACCCTCCATTATTGTGTCACATCATTCAACATTGTATCATTATCATAATGTTATGATTTTTTGCTAAATACCCGAACCAAACAAATCATCAGTACCCTGATTATAGATATAATATTTGGGGTGGATATATATTAATTTAATATCTTTATCAATTATTACACGTAGGTAAAGTTCTAGAACTTCAGTTGAATAAGCCCTTTTTCTCAGTACACACCCATCCCCATATACTAGCTCCATATTATCTATTTTCAGGTTCGTATTATTTGTAAATAAATACAACAAATATTAATGTTTAACGTAGTAATAATGGGTTACGGGCAGTTAGAGAAAAAAAGTTAGCGAAAAGGTAAAATAGTACAAACAACATTAGCGAAATATTTCTTTAAAAAATTATACATTAGCCGAAGTTTTATTAGCTATAACAAGATACAACAAGACAATAATTAGTGGATAATATCTAAAGTTACATTCAAATCCTAGCCAATTTACAGAAAAAATCAATCACAATTCACAATTGTAATAAATTACTTACTATCAATCTACTTGAAACCATTTTGAGGGTGGGGATTCATGCATTGTATGTATTTGGATGATGCACATCGTTTTTTTTTTCTCAATAAAATGTCCCTTTCACAAAAAATTGTTCTCTACACTTTTGACTACTAATACATTTTAGTAATTAATCGTTTGGTAAATACATTATTTTAATATATTTGGCTAATAATTCTTTTGGTTATTCAAAAAGACATGACTACTAAAAAATTGGCTATTTATCCACTTCACTATACACGATTTTCCTCATTACCCTAGACCCAATAAGGATAATGCCGGCCTTGGGAAAGATAAAGAAAAACAAAAGTTGGTCGCTTCTTGTTTCCCCTTCTGGGTCGTGTATTTGTGTGCTAAGAAACTTTGCTGTTTTGGTTGACGGTAAAATATATTGTGTGCTAAAAAGTTTTTGGAGGAACGTATATTATCATCTTGTACAAAAAAAATAGGCGAATCCCCTTCATTAAATAGTTTATTCTGTGTGTTGTTGATATATATACGTATACATGCTCATGTTGCCATACACTCATCATCACATTTCTGCTTTGTTGAAAATGATGAGTAGAGTTGGAAAACGGTCAATAAGAACGAGAAGGATTACCAATTCAGTACGCTTATATACGTAGGAAAAAGTTGGTTGGAGTATCCTACCCTACCACACTTCGTTAAACTCACTGTTACATTTACTAGGACAGGGTGATAAGTTGACAATGACATCTAGTTAACATACTTTGTTCGTTAAGAGCATCGTCGTCGTATTTCAAGATTATTCTCGTTATCTTCTTATGTTGTACAATTAATAAAATACGTTATGGCAAGTTTGACAGGTAAACATAATTAACAAGTTTAAATGCTGATAAATGTTACATTGCAACACAAAAAACTTTTTCAGGGTATAGTAAATGTTTGCGACAGTAGTACTACTCTAGTGAATATTCTTAAAATTATATACGTTTTATCTTGTAAATCTGGCGATTGAAGCTAAAGTTTCCTTTGATTTCTTATGCCAATGCACAAACCAATTACAAGTGATATGGACATGTCGATGATGATGATGATGACATGAAGCAGTCAAGTACTAAATGAATAGATAAGACATGTGTACTGACCAGTAAAACAAGCTATTATAAGAAAGTTGAAGAAAGAAAGGAAAAGTTGCCAAGTTACTCGTGATGATGATGATGATGTTATGATTGCTGGGGAGAATGACTAAAAACTTTGTGACGACCATCGTATATTGTGTATATGGTATTAGTAGTAGTAGTAGTAGAAGTAGTGAGCTCTTCTAAGCAAACAAACACTTTTCTATCAACAAAGATGATGGAGAAATGGAAGATTGCTATAAAACGTCACGCCAGGAGCACACCATGATTTTGGGCGCACATATAATAATAATAATTTGTTGATAGGATAAACCATAACCTGTCTCACATATGCGTCATTCATGTAGTTATGAAAAGATATCTATAATTATGAATGTTAGGGAGGAATGAATAAAAAAAATGGTAGTGTTGAATCATTTTTTTTACACACACATGACAAGAAGAAACATGCTTCTCGAGATGTGCATGTCTTTCCAGACAGGCGATGCATGATTTGATATATGAATGTTTGGTTGCGTGTGTGTGTGTGTATGGGTGTGTGTATCTGAAATCCAGACTTTGGATGCTGAAGCCCTTTGTGTAAAAAGTGATGAAAGGGAGGATTGGGGAAAAGGAAAGAAGGATACATAAAATATACTCATCGTAAGAGACACATGAGCTGATCCTTATCTTTTCTGGGACTAAACACACAAACCTTTAAAGCTATATTATATAATATGTAATATATGGAGGTATTATATAATAACGATGATAATAATATCAATTATTTTTTTCAGCCTCGACGTTGAGCCAAACAAACGAACGTGGAAACGAAGCGAAATCAAAGGCATTAGGGTTTTTTTGACCAATAGACGGTTTTTCTGTTCATCACGGTTGACGGTGGTAGTGGTGGTCAGCAGAGATCATAGGGATTTCTAAGATTCCAAGTTTAAGAAAACGGAGGCGAGGACTCCTTTTTTAATACCACATCCCAAAACTCTAGGGTTTAGATACGGTCAGACTCAGCTCAGACGATCAAACAAAACAACCATATTATCAAAGCAGCTTTCCACACATAAGTAATACGTTATATGTTGTATATGTGTGCATGTGTGAGTAAAAATAGAACTTTTTTTGTGTGCCTATCTATCCTCACCTTCTCAACCTGCCAACTTTCTCCAATCTCTCATATATCACCAGTCAAGTAGAGAAAAAAAAGAACATGACATGATGGCATGTACGTACAAAAAAAACAGGCTATTTTTCATAAACTTTTTCCCCTTTATGGGCCGAGGACGACTCAAAATATTACAAGTGTGTAAACGTTCAAGATGCAAAATAACACACAGGAGCGGAGTAAGACATTTGATATATACTCCGTGACATTTTACGTCTCATTATTAACTATTCGCAAAGAATAGTTGTTGGGATCGTCTTGCATGTCTGTCCATGGGCGCTCTCCTGTCCACACTGGTAAACCGATTGAGCCCAAACTTGGTATACACGTACCCACGTCAAGAATTTTCACCGTCACCTCCGCTGAGGATTTGGGATGAAAAAAACAAATTTTTGTTGTTCAATACAGCGTACAAGAAAGGTGCAAATCTTCATACGATGGTTACGTAATACGTTAAGTACGTATAAGTTATAACGTAACTTTAATTACGCAATATAATCTTTAATTATGCACTTGTGGAAAATTGGGGTATTAGAGGACTTTCACACTTTGAACACGAATATGACAGCAGCAGTTATTACCTCCCCTTGGGGACTTCTGCGAATAGTTTATGCAGCTGCTAACAGATAAACTGGTCATTATTGCTACTATTATTATATATGTATATATATCCATGCTTTATACTAGATATCATGATTTCTTGGGCGCTTTTGAATAAAGTCATGCGTACCACAACTCAAATCAGAATTCGGTTATATCTGAACAGGTAAACTGAGAGTGCCGAGTGGATGGTTTAAAAAGGAGGCATAATAAAAATGCATTTGCAATGTAAAAACATGTGCCAATTTTTTCCCCTAAAAATCCATTGTAACCGGACTGACTACAGCGTCTTTTTTTCAAAGTCATCCAACGCACCGCAGACATTTTTTGTATATATTCAAAAGAAAAAAAAACAGAAATGGCTTAGAGTAACACCAAAAATAGGAGCTAATATTCAATGTCCAGTAGTTCTTTCTAACTTTGAGTAGTACAAAATCTGAAATCCCCATTTGGCGTAGAAACATGAACAAAAAAATGTGTCGACACGTCTCAGAAATAGTATCACAAGGGAATTCTCGTCGACAAATGTATAATTATAAATATAAATACACCATGTATTAAGTCAATGTGTGTGGTTAAAAGCATGCTCTTTTAATCCATTAATATCACTCGGGATATCCTTTCCATTGGCAACGATCCGAATAGTTTTTTGTTACGGCGGTGGTGGTGGTGTGGTGCGTGGCTGAGGAATAAAAAAAAGCAAAGACTTGGTGTATGGTGGCGTTAGATTCCAACAAAATCTTTTCTAGCTTGCAATAATTACAACCACCGAATGAATGAATTCTAGAATAGAAGGAAGCATTACGATTAAACTGGAGAACTAGAATTTCATTCAATTTCTGGGACACATGGCAATAGTCCAACTAACTAAGTCATAGGAAATGTTCCCTACACCTATGATAGCATGGATATATATACATACATACTACTTAATATTATATAGATATTGATTCCAATATCTTTCACGCTTTTATTTTCCACTACTGACCCCCCACTACATGTTATCATTGTGGGATGGTTGCTTTGGTGTTTTTTTTCTTATTTTTCTTCAAGTCATTGGAAGAAAAGAAATTGCATCAAAATCATACGTTCAACCTACCAGCATCAAGAAAATTGGGGAAAATAAGGTTGCGTGAAAATGCAAGACGATGTTTTTTGAAATTGACATATAAAATAACTAGAAAAGGAAATTAGGTATGAATTGATGTGAACAAAAAAATCCTCCATGTAGTACATTCTTTCCTTTGTATGTTTCTAGTATATGGTGTGAGCTGCGTCGAAATTCTTTTTTTTGGTCAATACCCCAATCTGAAAAGAAATTGCGGTCAAAGCCAATTTTGCATCGTCAACATGTGTGTGTGTGTGTGTGTGTGATTTTCCGGTTCCACTCGCATGGGGTATGATGATAGCTCCTCAGCATAATCCCATAATTGAAAAATAGGGACTTAACTCTCTAGTTAATGCCTCAATTGGTTTTTTTGATAACTTTGATTTAAAAAAATAGATGTTTTAATATAAAGCTACCATACTTAATACCATGATGTCAAGGATTTTATTTTCTTATATCGAAGCTAGATTCTTTAAACTTTCTCAGGGTATCCTTAGCTTTGGCTACAACTTGACATTCACTATCCCATTAAATGAACTTCAATCGTTGCCAGAACATGTTTTCTTAATTTATTTAAGTTTTCTGTCTCAGTAGACTGGTAAAATATGTGAATGAAATCCCCTCTGTGCACTTCTGATGCAACGAAATTTGTTATATATCCATGCAGCATATGTACATACATACATCCTCTGCCCATTAACTTTGTCATGGCAACAATGAACCGAAGAAGCGTCACCATCAAACGAACTCTAAAGAATGAATACATGTGTAGTACATTCACAATTTATTTGCCATTTACAAATCCCTTACAATTACTTACCTAAATTAGACGTCAAGTAAACGATCTGAAAAGAGTTCAGTATAATTTAAATTAGTAACTTACAAGACGAAGTATATACATCAGGGCTATTATGCGGCTTTCCATTATGTCACCACTCTAGCATTAAAGTTTTTTATTAACACAATGAAAACCATAAAAAAGAAGATTTAGCAATCTAAGTGTGCTTAAATGTAAAAGAGTTTAACTCAACTCAACTATTGTGAACATGGTTTTCTAAATTTATCCTGACTATGTATGCATGTATTTATGTATATAAACATATACTACTTTAGCTCCTTTATGCTTTGCAAAATGAGAATGTAATTTATCTAATGGATTTAGCATTCATGTCGTCGTGCAAGTCATAACATCCTATCGGAGCAGAGGTGTCTGTGCGTTCTTACTGTAATTGTTCAATTTTCCAAGTGGGACAGCGCTACTACAAAGAAATTTTTCCTTTTTGCCATTATTATTGTAATTATTATTTACTACCTAAAGCATTTATGCTCAAAAGAAAGTCAATGAGATCTAGATGTTTTGCTGTATGTCCGTCTCTGTCTGTAAATGCTCTAACTCATTAAGGAGTTGGCCGACCTCGACCATTTTTTTTTGCATGTGGGTGCTTTTCGTCATAGGAACGAACCGTATTGAATTTCAGGGTCATACGCTAATTAGTGTATTAATTAGCCTAATTTACATATTTTCAGATGTAATGGACCAAAATATGCTCAAAAGTTGTCAAAAAAAATTTCGAATGTAATTTTATGCACTGATTGCGAATAGATATCCGTTTTTGCTGGTTAGAACCCTGATTACCCACATTAACATAAATTCACCTAATTCGTGTTCTAAAACGGCAGCGCATGTTTTTATAACGACAACGCGTATTTTTTCCATCACGTTAGCTCATTTATGGTGTTCACCACCTTATTTATTACCAGCTTGAACATTCTGGCTTCGGTAGTAACTATTCCGGAATTAAAAGGGCTTCATGAGCATAGCTAAATGACTGAGAGTCTAATTTCCAAGAAAGTGTCAACCTCTTCAGTAGTAACAATAGTGTCGTCCTCATTTGATAGTGTTGATTTTACAACTTTGACACTCACACAAATAAATTTTTTTTTGCAAATGTATAAAATGAACCTCTTCATTATGACTCTGTCATAGTCGTTGCAATCATATGTATACAATCATCATATCATGATGTAAGGTTTGGTCTTGAGCGTCTGGTCCGCTTTTATTACACTTGCTCTTAAAATTTCTCACATCTCACTCAAAGAAGATACGACTCCTTAGCATCTTATCACCGCCAACATGTGATGACAATAATGACTATCATGATGCACGCATTAACTATTCATCTGTGCACTATTATATTTTAAGTATCTATCGTAATATAGTAGTATAGAAGATGGTGACAGTGCAAATTTATCACTCGACTAAAAGTACAACACAAAAACTTTTTTTCTCAGAAATGATGAAAGTAAGTAAAGCATGGCAAAAGAGAAATAGTTTTCACAAGTGTCCTCAAAAATCTCCCACGACTCTCAAACAGAAAACTGTGTTATGCGCGCGACAAGAGTTGAGAGATCACTAGTTGTATGCAGTAGTGGCAGTGAAAGCATCACAAGCTGCTAATGTCATCTTTTTAAATGACGTCATCATCATTCATGATTTCTCTCTTTCACCCAATTTAACATTTTGTGGCATTGATAAATATAAGAAAGGGAACATTCATAAATTACGTGATCCAAAAAATTATGCATGCTTCTTTTGGGATACTATACTCACACATCTAGCTTATCGTCTCTTACTGGACGCATATTGAAATTCGATTGGGTGTTGATAAGCGATGACCTCATTTGTGTATGCTACGTAATGCATGGGAAAAACACAATGTGTTTTGAATGTCGCTGCTGAGTGGATATTCTTCTTTGCTAATAGCAGAATTGTTGTTACAAGAGAAACGATTGTGTGGGTGTCGTATAGGTAGGTTCATCATGTGTACTTTTTGGAACGTTCTTGCTCTTTCTTTCATCATCGTTCAACCAATTCAATTCCTCTTTGTTGTCACCGTGTGTGCGTATGTTTGAGTCGATATGTGTATGCATTATTCAATTCTATCATGTCGGTGGTAGTGTAAAAAAAAGCTTATACACACCATGTGTTGTTGTTATTTCAGAGTGCTCAGCACTGTCAAAAAATCTACCACCACTCGCTGCTGCTCCAGGCCGTTTTTAAATAGGTAGAAAGCTACTGCATGTATACATTTTCTTCCCCTTTTCCTGCTTTGCTCTGTTTAATTCAATTAACAAAATGTCACACGAGTACACTTGCCAACTGCTGCGTGGTACAATCAATTCAACCGTGCAGTGCATGAATTCTGAGTAAGCACGAGCTGTGAAAAATCAAAATATTACTTTTTCCTGTCCCTACACAATTCTGCCACAGACACATTATGATGACTTTTTGAAGGTATTGGCAATGCCAGTGCATACAATATTGTAAATTAAAAGGCATGCACATATATAAAGTCACTTAAGTGAGCAAACAATGTAACTTTTTGTTGGCTCCTGCTTTCTCCGACCGTGTGGTTGGTGGTGAAGCTGTGTGGTATTGCAAATGTCTCAAAGATAAAAAATCAAGGGTGCGCTGCGGGCGGTGCGAAGTATTGGTGAAATAAATGTTGGTTACATAATGGCGCACAGATAAGCCAGCAAGAAATAAACCTAAGCAAAATATTAGTAGTTTTGGGCTGTTTTGTTACATTAACAAATTGCAATTACATAAAAGATGTTTAAAAATTCTCAAAATATTTTAAAATCCCGAAATATCGCAAAATCATAAAAAAATCTCAAATAATCTTCAAAAATTGCTTATAGTTTCTATAAAAAAAGCGGGGGCGGATGGCCGGACGGCAGACAACTCCAAATGATAATGGTCTGTTAGCAGCCCATAGTAATGTCTATCTACGAATAATATGTAGCAATATAATGTTTCATGTGAAATGTATATTTATTACGTCTGTCCTATAATGTTCGCAGTAAAGAGCGTGTGCTAAAAGGCAACCCCGGTTTCCCTCGGGAAGCTTACTAATTCTTTTTTATACTGACTTTGCTAAATGGATGATGAAGAGGAACTAGCAAAAAAATCCTTGAAGCATTCAATACGTTTCTATATTATGTCATGAAAAAGCAGTGCAAAAAATTAATGTTAGGCTTTGTTAAAAGAGACTGCACATACCAAACTGCCCATTTTTTCGTTCTGAAGATTTTTCTTTAGCTTTTAGAAGAAAAACATTTGAAATTGTATACACGAAACTGCTGAAAACGCAAAGAAAAAGACAATAAGCATGAAAGATAAAATGGCAATTTTTATCAGACAGGGAAAATCTCTCCATGCTCACGTAATGCTGACATAAAACTCATAAAAGTCAAACCGCAGGTGAGATTGCACAACCAAGAGAAAGTTTTTAAAAAAAATCATTCATTTATGGAATTTTCTTTGTTAAGCGAGCATATTCTTTTTACACCTTTAACCATTTACTCCATCTGTATGTTGAAAAAAAATTTTTGTGTAAAAACTTTACACCCAACTCAGCATGAAGATGTAGTATATAGTCAAGTGTAGTAACAAGGTAAGTAGCCAGTAGTCAAATAATTGGTACAGAAGCCGCAGATAAAGAAAGTATGGTATGGAAACATCATCTCTCTCTCTCTCTCTCTCTCTCTCTCCCTCTTTCTCTGACTAGACTTGAGTGAAATAGTAATTCAAGTAGAAGGTAAAACAACAACCGACGAAATTACTGAGAGAGAGAAGAAACACAATTACATCCATCCCAGTAACAGTAATTTTGATACAACTGGTGTAGGTGGTGCAGTATTAAACCTATTATAAATATATGTATGTGTTATTATAGTATCCATACCAGCCTGATAAATATTTGTTCAAACTGAATATTATATTCCTCCTTTCTTGTTCGTTAGTCTGCTACAACTAGGATGATACATGATACACATTTTAGCAGAGTGTGCACTGTATATTAATGTAAAGCAAGTAGAAATACAACTTGGGACCACACACAGCACTGTATAGGTATATGGAACAAGAGATCCAGATCTGGTCTGTTCTGATCTACTTAAAAAGAGAGTAAACTTTCGGAATTTCACAACGCTCTGCTCCTTACTGATTTCGTCTCGTTCTCTTTCTCTCTCTCTCTCTCTCCCGTTACAAATGTTCAACTTACACAAATGCGTAAATGTGTAAGTGCAAAGTTGCTGCTGTTGTTGTTGTTGTAGTTCTACTTCCAATTCCAATGGTATTTTAGAGAGAAAGAGAGAGAAATCCTATTACATCACCTGCTACCTACTTATTCACCACCACATACCAGCAGACATCCTTAAAATCTACCACTGCCTTCACCCAACTGCCACCACCACCACTTGAAAACAAATAACCTACATAAACTTATAGTTCTCCTATTTCGTATAGTGAAAGGTGCTACATAGTACAACTCTATTTCACGTCATTCTGCAAAATAGATTTTACACGTACCTTGGCTCTCTCAGACATTTTACTCCAGTTGTTGCTGCTATTGTTTGTAAAAGAATGCGGACATTGGGAGTCTGTGAGTTTTGGGCATTACGTCTACTACTACTACTACCACGGCTACAATATCAACCACTAAAACAACAAAAACTGTTTCATAAACGATTATAGCTTTGTTGGGTAGCTCATGTGGCTGTTTGTGGAGGAGAAATCTTTGAAGCATGTGGATAGTGCCAAAGTGGATATGAGTATGAGAATGATGACATGCCGATAAGGATAGCACTGTTGTTGGTGGTGATGATGATGATGATGACACAAGGGAAAACATGGAGAGAGCAGATCTGCTCATCTGTAGGCATATTTAGTCTGCAATAAATAGAATGATGCTCCATTTGGTTACTTACCATATCGTCTTTGCGGATGCTTCTTCTCACATTAAAACAAATGTAGATTGGCTCTCTTTCTCTCTGTTGATGCCACTCAGTGTAAATTAAATGTTTTGAATCAATTTTGTGCGTATTCATGCATGTAATCATTCATGTGAGAGAAAGCATGTTGGAGAAAAGCAGGGAATCCAGCCAAAATCAGACTACACGCTGCCTTCAATAAAGAAGTACAAGGAGGTCAGCAAAACGACCATGATAACGACAGCTAAATGTAGTCCCAGTACCACAAACACAAACATGCACACTCATACATACATGCATGCGAAATAACAGTCAAAAAGATGCCTAGAAAATGTAAAAAGAGTTGGAACGAGATTTCTGTGATTTCCATAAATTATCTGTGTATGATTTAATGGATGATTCAGCAGCAGTCTGAGCCTTTCAACAGACCAACCCTACACACATTTCGTCCATTTGCTTGTCTGCTTGTGTATGGATTATAACTTCAAAAAGTATACATATTTTCATACAAATACATTTGTTATTATTACGCTGTTAGTAATTTTGATTTTAATCTCTTGTGTTGGTGGTGAATAGTGAAGTCAATGATGTTGTTGCTAATTCAAAGAGATGCGGTTTTGGATGTGCGCGTCTGCTGTAGTCTGGATATAGAGAAACACAAAGTTAAAAACTTGTATGTATTTAATCTCTGGAAAAATTCGGCAGAGAAATGGAAAAATGAAACGATCCCTTTGCTCTGCTTTTAACCTTCCCTTCTATCCCAAGAAGACTAGGCACACCACAGGAAATTTTAACTGAATAATAATAAGTTATTATTATTACATGCACAATAATAGCATGTAGAAAGCTTTTGTGAATGTCTGTAGGGAATTGGTTTCCTCTGATACCTTTTAAACCTCAATTTATTTAATTATTTATTTACTTTTCTCCCAATAATAGTACAATGTTTACTGTACTTGTAGTAAACAGTGAACGTAAACATTATATTATTTAATTTGGCTTAAATTGCAGATACGTATGCTCGTAATATCAGAATGATTATATGAGCAAGGTGGATCAGATGTCTATTATAATATACATCACAATACTATGTAAAATAGAAGTATTTCCAAATCTTGGGTTTGTTTGCATGCAAATTAAAAATACTTTTTCTTACCTGGGGAATAATCAGCGCGACAATGGCTGCACTTAAGGTCGATAAATTGAGATCTTCGGAAGTAGACTGTCCCAGAGTATTGGTCCTCATCAGGGGAGCTCTCTTCTGAGAACTGGAAGCTGAGCTTCCATTATTCTGCTGGGGCCTTGCAAATGGACAGCTCATTTTAAAAACAGAAAAATTTGTGCGATGGCTAAAACACTAAACAAAATTGTTAGTGGCGGGTTTGTTTCTCCTGCTGAAAATTTAGCAGGTATGTCGGGAAAGAAATCGAGTTGTTTGCTTTGCTTGTTGTGTCCTCTTTTAGTTGAAATGGACTCGAGTCAGCAACGATTCTAACTACGCTTTCAAAAACAGGGCAATAAGAGAAGAGGCAGAATTTATGATTCTAAAGCGGCAGCCTGTTTCATATCCTGCGTGCGGCAAACCTGTGACACAAAACAAATGCAAGAAAAAATTTATTCATTTATTTTGAAAATTTATTTAAGAAAATATATGTAATTTAGCATTTAAAACATAGCAACTTAAAGATGTTTTTCTAAGTATTATGTTACCAGCTTTAGTGCAAAATGATAAAGGACGGACTCTTTATAATACTTTAAAATATTAAATATACATACAACATAGTTTAGTAGTTCATCAGTTTTAATGCTGAGATTTCATCCGCATAAAAATCTCGGAAAAATTTGTTGTTACAAAACATATTTCTACATTTTCTAATAAAAACTTATTTCTACCTAACGTCATCATGAATAATTACTGGAGTGTGTCAGGAAAAATAGGACAAAAGTCAAGAAAGTACAGTAAATAAGTATTTCCGTGGTTCTAATAAACTTTCCACGTGCGCAATTTGCTTCACTCTTCTTTACAATCTTTGTAAATAATGGCATTATTAATACTTTTAATAATATAGCTAGCTACTAATAATATCTGCCTTGTTTACTTATTACCTGTCTCAGTCAAACATTTTTCATTGGCATACTTGGTCTCTACAAGTTTATTGTAAATTGTGTTTTGAGTAAAGAAAGTGTTCCTGGGGCAGATGCGCAGATTATATGTACAATAAAATTATCTTCATTTTGACGCAATTCATTTATAAAATAACGAATAACATAATAAAAGAATCCTGACACTTTTGGTAGTTATTTGTATCTGGTTTTAAACAATGTAGTTTAGTTTACATATAGCAAATCAACCAGCTTCTTGCTGCCATAATAATTGCAGTAATGCAGAAGCAGCTAACAGGGATTTGTATAAATATGGGGTATTGTGTATGTCATGTATTTCATACATGAATACAGAATTATAATTGAGCTGCTTGTGAAAAAGAGAGACTGGATTTTCAATGTATAAATGTCAAAGGAAAATTGGTATAAGCACAAAATTCCTCAAAATCTGAGCAAGAAGAAAAATCATAGCAGCTTAATTTGTTATAAAGAAAAAGGGATCTGTTGAGGCAGTACTGTCATCATTACTATATGTATGTCACAAGAAGAAGTAGAAGAATCTGGAGCCCAACATATACATCAACATCATACATAAATCATAATAATAAGCTTGTTACTTTTCAATTTAAAGGATGACGGTATTAAAAACGAGAAGAAAAGAACAAGCTTTTAAATCCAATATGAAAACCATCCCAAGCATTCCTTGTCGAGTTTGTCATAGATTCCATATAACCATATAGGTACGGTATTACTAATATTTATGTGTAGTAGACGGTTAAAATGTCCCATTTTGGGATTTCCGTTCAAATCTTTTGTTGTTAGTAATGCACCCATTTTCAAACAGCAATATTATGTAAATAAATAAATAATATTGTGAATAAATATATTCTCTGACAAAAAAAAATAACAGTAAAATACATTGATTTTTTCTTACATGCACTTCATTGGTATATATGTTGAGGAGAATGAAAGAAGAAGAAACCCTCGCGACCACCACCCTTATTATCAATTATATAATATCTGTCTACCTATTTATGTAGAAAAATTGTTGCTCTTTTGAGTAAATTGGGCTCTGTGCGGGTATCGAGATCCTGACAAAACATCTGAAGCCTGTGGGATGGAAAACAGATTGAAAGTGCGTATTTGCACACATACCTGAATCCATTCATTTTTTATTACTTATTTCATCTCATTTATGCTTTGTTTACTCTGAAGAAAATTTTACTTTAATAAGCCTCATTTAATCTTTCAACATAATAGTTACCAAATGCCTGTTTGTGTAGTGACAGGTATATGTATATTTTGTGCGTATTTATATCGAAACCAAAATGCTGTTGACCCAACTTGTATATTAATAATAATAAAGGTATAGTTTAAAATAGTTGTATTTTGTAGGCGCGTGTGAAAAATCTTGTTTCATAAAATCATGGTGCAATTGCTTGGTTATATACTATTTCAGAGACTTGTGTGGCAAGCAGAGGACGCTATTCCTCTGCACTTTCCATTTTCACTTAAAATGACAAAAATTCAACAGAATTCAAATGAGGACGATAAAGTCTGAAAGGATGTTGTGGTCAGTGCATATAAATATAGAAGCACATGAGATGCTCTTTATAAAATTTCGAATATCCAAAAGGGTACAAAACTTAAAAGTGTTTGTGAATGTGTGACAGGGAACAAGCAAAAGGAAGCCATACGAAACAGAATAGCTACATAGGTATATAAACAAGTTTGTTCAGTGAAATAGAACCAAGCCCTGGTATGGTG
This sequence comes from Zhuqinia jingwanae, assembly GCA_027744095.1. Taxonomy (NCBI): domain Eukaryota; kingdom Metazoa; phylum Arthropoda; class Collembola; order Entomobryomorpha; family Paronellidae; genus Zhuqinia; species Zhuqinia jingwanae. The sequence continues at coordinate 6,387 of JAHZNC010007165.1, read as the reverse complement.
GTGTTCAGTATTTTTGTGGGGAAGGAGTGTGCGAGTAAACAGTGCAAAATTCGGTGAGGGTGGTGAGTATTGAACTCACGACCTTCCGACCTGCGCTCGGTGGCTCTGTAAAACTGAGCTACACGGCCACCTCTTGCCAATGTTTTGCTGTTATTAGGTAGATGTATTGCCAAGATATCCTCCTCCCACATACACATTCAGTTAAAAAAAACCAGCAGTCCAAAAGATGTACTAACTTACTAACGTGGTGTCAGTCAGTCTGTACTATAGAACCACAAGTATAGAATGAGAGGTTGGGTAACCTGAAATGGTAATGAGAAACTGGTTACAAAAGTACTCTTGAGCTGTTTTCTCCATTTTCTCCTCTTGCCTGTATGCTTGCTCAACACTTTACTGCCTTTCTTCATATACATATCTCCCCTGTGATCTTTTCCACTGAATAATAATCCTAAACCTAAAGTCGGATATAAATAACGCATATGTCGATTAGCATGAAAGCTTATATGGCAGTACACCATCTCAGTGCAATGTCACTAGTAACGCAGTTGGAATAATAGTGTATGGGTTGGGTTGGAAGCCTAGCAGGTCACAGGTCACAAAAAATATCTCTCTTAAAAAAAAAGTCTCATTTAATAATGGGCAGATAGACCAACAAACATGGTAATCTACTAACAACGTTGTCATCCGCATTTCTTGCTGTCGGTAGTTAATAAAATCAATGTAGGTATTCAATAAATTCTTGTTTAAGGTAGGCATATGGTGTATGGGAAAAGAAACAACAACATAAACCAAAAGCACTGAAGAATTTTTTAAGGAGGGGAGGCCTTTTATTTGTCCACCTTTCACAACCCAAACCCAACTCTTTTCAATGTATTTGTCGTCTTGCGTTTCTTCTGCGACTTCTTTAGAGGAGAACCCCTAGAAAAATAGCAGCGCTACGGATAATATTTTATTTATTTTAAGAACAGTAGGCCTAAAGCAAATACATTGTGTTACATGTATAGAGACAGAGAGCATGAGGTTTTGTTATTATTACCTAGCTAGAAGCCGCCTATCTCTGTCGCGCACTGTCTCTCTTTCACTCAAAGGCACAGGATTTTTCATCAGTATGCATTACATAGAAGTATAAATACTTTGATCCTTTCCTTTCCTTCGTCCTAAAAGTTGTCAACCGAAAATCACCATAAAAACAAAACAAAAAAGAATAAGCAGACTTGCAAGTTGAAAAAGAGATATATAGGGAGACATAGAGAAGACAGAACAAGTGCTTAGTTTTCTTAATGATGACGGATGCATATTTTTGTCAGGAGTAGTAGTAGGAGGTAGTGAGTAGGCAAGACACGCAAAAATTAAGCCTGCAAGCCAAAATGCCCTTTGAATTCCTTTGGGAGAATCTCTCTCTCTCTCTCTCTCCTACAATCTGTTATGCTACTAGTTTTACCCGTGTCCCTTTTTATTTACACAAGTTCAAAGCTGTAAAGATTGAGATTGTCTTTTGCCTCGTTTAAAGCCTTTGATACAAAGATGACACAAACAGTCTCATGGATGTACCGTAAAATGAATGAATGAATGATGATGACACCAGAAGGCAAAATAAATAATTTGTTATATTTCCAAGGCATATTACATTTCCATATTTAAATTATACGACCAGAGGACTTTTTCTCTTCTCACTTAATCATTTCTCTGTTTCATTATGATAATAAATGGCCATGTGACTGGGACAAAAACTGATTTACTTTAAAGAAAAAAATACGTTGCCCTATTATTATCTCGGGTAACTTTACAATCATCATCACACTTTCTTGTAAAAAAACTAATTGTAAGAGACCCATCTTAAACTTTACTAGTGAGGATATTGGGTGTGCATTGCGAAATCTCAAACCTTGAGAAAAAACCAAACTCTCTGTGTTTGCCATGTATGTGTAATTCGCAAGAAAGTAATTTATCAAATGGGAGATTTAAAACAGAAGTGTTACGTGAGGGCTGACTGAGTAGTTTTTTTATTTCTTGGTAGAGCTTCTTACAAGTTGCATATAGCTGTTGTTGTCTCCCCGTCTCTAATAATTATGTTGTGTACTGTGCATGCATAGGTGTATATGTACTTCTGCTTGAGTTGATTCGTTGGAAATGGTTTCAAAGGAAAATACATAAACAAGAGTTGCGAAAAGAGATAAAAATGTGTGTAACCTCTTCTTGTTTGTGTTCATGTATTTAGCAATGGAAAACTTTTCAATTTGTTAATTTATTGTGTTTACAGTAATCCCTTTTTAACAGTTACAAAATTTAAACAACAAATTGTAGTAAAAACAAGCTTTAGAAGTAATAATAAACCGTTTAAAAGGGGTAAAAAGTAGCAAAGCGACTCTTAATCGATGTTTTGGCTAACTAAGGGAATAATTAGGGAAAAAATTATCATATTCATAATCAGGGTGTTCAATTACCCTTAAATACTAAATTTGAGAAACATTGGACGAAAAACGCTTAATGCCATTAGGTAATTGTAGTTATTTGCTATTGTAAAAATATTTTGTGCTATTAATTTAATCTAGAAATTTCGAAACCACTCCAAAGCGATTGAGAAAATTCGAAAAAGGTAGAATTTTTCTCGAATTTTCTGGAATTTTCTAGAGTTTTCTCAAATTTTCTCGAAATTTCTAGAACTGTCTTTAATTTTCTCGAAATTTCTCGAATTTTCTAGGGTGTTCTCGAATTTTCTAGAAATTTCTCGAACTTTCTAGTGTTCTAGAATTTTCTCAAATTTTCTCAAAATTTCTAGTGTTCTAGAATTTTCTCGAATGTTTTTTTTCGAATTTTCTCGAATCGAGCGCTTGCCCAAACTCAAGATACTTTATCGATTTCCGCAAAAATAGTATGTGTAGTTTGTAATGAGTTTTTTATGGAACCTAAGTTAACTCATTTAATGGTGAAATTTTTTCCGTAACCTAACTCTCTGTCCAGAACCCGTGAACATTCTGTTCGCGATTTGCTTTAATTATAATATTGTATGTTAATAAAATTATATATATATAAAGGGAAGGTAACGAAATACGTATTTTTCTCTTTTTCACCTGTGTTTTCATGATTATTTGTGTTGTTGCTTCATTTCAGAATATTTACACAAGGTAGATAGAGTATGATGATATGTGCACAAAAGAATGTTTAAAATATTCTGTTTTTATGTTTACAAAAATATTGCAGATGAGACAAGCATATTATTAAAAATGTAAACATTTAATATAACTTGATAAACAATTACTTTGTGTTCATCTTAAAACGTGGAAGTAGGTTAGTACGTGGGCATGTATGACAAATTATAATAGGCATGTACGAAGGTTGAATTAAGGAATTGGGTAGTTTTACGCTGAACCAAAAAAACAATTATGTTTAATGATAAATAGTTGAGATATTTAGGTTCAGTCAAATATAACTTATATATTAGAATTAAACCCTTAAAAAAGTATCATAGAAATACTTCATCATGTAATTTGCAAAATATTTGCATTTAGGACTAATAGCCAATCGCCCAATTTTATTTTAACTAATACATGTCAACTGGTAACTGGTATATTTAAACTTTGTTCTAGGGTAACTTGTAAGTGGATACATGCCGAAAAACTCGAACAACCAAACAATTGTACAGTTAAAAAATATATACCTATTGTATCTGCTGCTATTATTCTTTGCGATAAAAATCTCTCTTAAAGTTATGTATGAAATAAATAAGTGTAGATTTAAATGTGGCTCAGGTGAGAAAAACAGTTAGTTATGCATCTTTGTTTCCATGAAGGAACGTCTTCATCCTCTGGGTACAAGAACAATGGAAGGTGAAAGACTTGACTGAAGTATGAATGTAGAGCTAGAGCTCTCTAGCTACCTACCTTATTGGTATGTATCTAGAATCTAGACAGACACGTCGTTTTCCTCGTGTGTATCGGTACTTTATCATAAACGTCAATCATGACACCAGGAACATCAAGCAAGTCTTCGAAAGGAATTTCATGAAGCTTTCGACCATTCTTCTTGTAATGGTAGGGAGCGTCAATGTGCGTAGAGGTATGTTCTGAAGTGTAAAATCCTCTAGCAGCAGCAGTTTTTGGTGAAGGTGAAACCAGCAGCAGCTGTTCTTTGTTTACGCTCAACCTTGATTATTTTTTGAATTTTAGTTTTAACTAATTAGCTCAAAATTACAAGAGTGAATTATAGCTCTTTTCACAGTTAAACTAAGTGAGTTTAAGCTAAACTTAAAAAGTCACCAGTAAGCACCTTGTTATGGAACGAAAAACCTGGTGGAACGTCTCACACCGTTCCAGCCTTGTACAAACAACAGTGCGGTACCTGGCTGGACACAGCCATGGGTAATTTTTAATCCTAAAAATAAAATTGCTATTTTTGATTTTTGCTAAAATGTTACCTGCTGATATCGGTCTGGTGGAACAATTGACTGCTGGAGTCTTTTTAAAAACAAATAGGGCATCTACCCACGAGGCCAGTAATTATGTCCAACTTTAAGTGGATTCCCTGCGCCGGCTGTGGGCTACGGGGAATATTTCTAAAATCTGCTGGAATAGTTGATGGGAAATCAATATACTTTAAGTACAATTGGACATGTACGCACTGTGGACGAGGAATAACACCGGATGCGGATAACCTTTCACCGGATTCAGATAACCTTTCAATTGAAAATAATATTCACACTTTACCTTTTTGTGATACGAGTATGTCTAATTTGTCTAACTTTAATCTTAGTCAGGACTCAATAGAAAATATTCCTTCACAAACTCCAATGTACTCTCATCGGTTACCAAAAGGACTAAAGTTTATACATGTAAATGTAAATGGGATAAAGGGCAAATTTGATGAGATTAGGAAATTTTTATGTTGTGAAAAAAATGTGTTAGTTTTCGGAATTACAGAGAGCAAATTATTCCTTGCTCGTGACAAAACAACGGAATTCGAAATTCCTAATTATAATGTAATAAGGTATGATAGGATAAGTAAAGAGGGTGGGGGCTCTCTATTATATGTACACCACACATGTACGTTTACGGAGGTTGACACTCCGTGCAATCCACCTGATTTGATTGAGTGTAATATAATATGTTTGACAAAACCAGGTCTCAGTACTATGTTAATTTGTATTATTTATGTGCCCCCGTATTTGGTAAATGAGTCATTTTTTGATTACTTTAGACAAATTTGTGATTACCTGAGGAAACAAAACAAAAAGTTTCTAGTAATGGGGGATTTCAACATAGATTTACTTCATAACGACACGAACTCCAGGAAGTTAAGTGATATTAATAAGGAATTCAATCTACACCAGATGATCAAATGTGCCACCAGAGTAGCCACTGTAAGATTGGATACTGGTCACAAGACCACTATGAAGCTGCTTGATCATATGTATGTAGATGAAAAAGACAATTTTGAGTGGGGCACGTTAGAGCTGTTCGGTTCAGATCATTATGTGACCTACATAGCTCATAAAAAAGCTAAGCAAGTGTGTGCTCCACAAAAATATAGAAGCAGAAATTTTAAGGATCTAAATGTTGAGGAGTTTACAAATAGTTTGAAAAGGGCTCAGTGGGAATTTTTAGACAATAATAATGGTCCTGACATCAACACCTGTTTTTTTGAGAAGCAGATGACTGCTTTGTTAGATATTTATGCTCCACTGAGAACTACAGTAGTTAACGGTAAGCGACCAGACTGGATGACAAACTCTCTTGTAGGAAAAATTAGGGAGAAAAATATGCTTCATTCCAAAAGCAAAAGTGGTGACAGAAGCAGTAACTAAATATATTAAGTTTAAAAACTCTCTTAATCAGGAGAGTAGGATTTCAAAAAAGAAATTTCTTCGAAACAAATTCGTAAATTTAAAAAGCTCAAGTAGGATTTGGGATTTGTTTAACCAAATCACAAATTTTAGAAGCAAAACAAGTATTGCGGTAACAAAGTTAGTCTCGGAAGAGGGACAGAGGGACATCGACGATATGAATAAAATTGCGGAACTATTTGCGAACCAATTTATTATTAATGAATCCGCTAGTGAGGTTGGCGAACTGGAGGACATTATTGTTGAATATGAAAATGCATATAGGTATGAGAGTGAGTACGATGAATTACACTCAAAAAATGTTACTCAACCTGAAATTGGGCGCTCAATATCTCAAGTTAAGAAATGTAAACCAGATGAAACAAGTATTCCAAAACGAGTTTTTAAAAGTTTTTCAGAGGTTCTAGCTAAGCCTATATTGCTACTAATTTTATGCATGTTTAAAACGTGCACTTCCCCTCCAGTATGAAAACAATTGACTGTTTTCCACTTTACAAGCATAAGGGAAAATTTACACAAGCGTCCTCTTATAGGGCAATATTTAACAT
>JAHZNC010007164.1:0-15308 GCA_027744095.1 Zhuqinia jingwanae | reverse complement strand
AAAAAAAATCTTTACCGAAAGATTTAATTCACTTTTTTTCTTCTTTTATATATTTGGCTTGGATAAACTGAAGAATTTTATGGCTGGTTTCTGCAGTGAATACACTCATAAAAAATTATGAAAAATATTATTGCACTCCACTTAAAAAGTCTCCATCTTGAGCAAATATTATATAAATCATTTATTAAACTTTTTGCTTAGCAAATTGCTTTGCTTTTGATATTAATACAAAAAAAATTAAATCATTTTTGTTTCTCATACATTCTATTCGGAAAACAAATATCCGATCATCATGTATTCAATAAAAAAGCATAGGTCATGAGTAAACACAAAAAAATCGTCGTCAGCTTTGTCTTTGACATCAGACAAGTACATAATAATATATAAATGTACCCACATACCATGACCAGCGTGTGATGATGAGTGTGAGATTAGAATTTATAAGTCTAAACATACTTATATGTATGTATATGTATGTACACACAAAACACTTCGAAAGCATAGCAACAGCAATTTAGTAATGCAAATAAGATTAAAAGAGTTTGAAAATCACGGAAAAAAATATGTTGCAAAGTTGCACTACTATCATCATCACAGTTAATAAGAGTCAAGTACCAAGTACCAGACCACACACATTAAAGCTTTATAGTAAAAAAATGATCGACAGCTTGAAAATATGTATACAAATTAGCATGAGTGGTCGAGTGTCTTAAAGTCTCTGATATTATTATTTTTTACATAAGACTTCTTTTCTTTTTTTGAATTATTATAAAATACAGCGAGATAATAATATTTATGCTCTGCCAGGCTTGTTCATTTTCATTTCAATTGTGTAACTTTTTTTTGTAAAGTAGGTATTTATTTTTATTATAAAAAAAGTAAACTTCATTCAACAAACATGATAATAATACAATCTACCTTTTTATAATAATAAAATTAATAAGAAACAACAACAAATTTATTTAGCATAAAATTTCAATTTAACTCATTGACATTTTTTTGAGTAAGCAACAATACAAAATGAAACGGTCCGTTCTATTATTAATTTTCCAAGGGAGAAGTTTCATATATTTCTTTAATTTCCCATTCTTTTGTGCTAAAATTTCAAAGAACTTTGTATTTTCAACCATGACAGTTACATAGGTATACATAGCTACATGCTTCATTGTATTAAATCGCTCCTGCCTGTCTATACACTATGTACTTTGTTACACCAGAAAACTGTAGTCGTCCATACATTTTTAAAAGGAACACAACAATGGCGAAGCTGAGAATAATGAAAATAGTTTCTCAAAGGACCCAAACATTCTCGTCTTCTTCACTTGGAATTGGAATTTAGGTAGTTGCATGAGTTACTACAGAATTATGTTACTAGGCAAAATAAGAATGGCAACTTGAAGCAAACTGAGAGCAAGTTTTGTCTCTCGCCTACTCACTGCCCATTTTGATTACTCTATCCGTCGTACTATTTATATCCTATGTTATTATTATTATTATATAAGATGCACCTAGGCACGTAGGTACATATATGTAGGTGGCTATTTTGATGCAAGTGCAGATTTATAGAATTATTATGTCAGCCATTTGATATTCCAAATAAATGAGCATCTGAGCATACCCATATTTTCTTCGAGATGCTTATGTGACTCAACAATCTCTTGAGATTTTTTAAAAGAAATGAACCGGGTAAATGAGCATAAAATTAAAATTTAGAAGAGATTTTATGAACATATTCGTTTAACTATTTTCTTAAAGTCTTTCTTTAAACATACAGTAAGTAATACAATGTAAAGAAGACAAGACTAAAAGACTTCAATAAATACATGTACAAATTGGGAAAATTTAAAATTAAAAGTAGATTTTAAATAGTATTTAAATTGTGCTCATCCAGAAATAAGTTTGAAAATAACTTCTTGATAATTTTTTTTTAATTGGTCCCAAGTTATGTTTTTTGTGCTTGTGCTTACTTGAAATTGTTTGATGACAACGTGATGCATATTTTTCTGGAGGAAAGACAATGAAAGATTTTACAGTTTTCATTTTCCAGCGAGGAATAATTACCCCCCCACGTACGGCACTTGCTTTGTAGTAACTTTCAGAAAGTTACTTTCTCCGATACTCTCATTTTTCTCATAGCAACCATTATTGCTGATTGAAGAATCCTGAAATATATAGTAATTTCACTTAGGATATTGGAAGGTAATGTTCTTTTCCACCCACGTAAAAGAAACGTAACCAGTAAAAAAAAGTTGGTGAATCTGTGGATCAGTCGAGTCCGAGATCATGCTAGAAGATGTTAGTCAATTTTTACATACCATGTTTTTAATTTATAACAAATTGTGTTGATAAAAACCATATCCAGCCGATAGCCACAACTTTACAATCGGCTTGACAGCTAACTTGACCACGTGACAAGGGACGCTTGTGCCAACTCTGGGACATGGTTTTTTTTCAGTCATGCATTAGGAAACACAAGCGTAATCTGTGTACATTTACATCACATTCCAAATTCTTTTTTTAAATTTTTTTCATAAAAATAGATTTTACTCAAGCGCAAGTTAATTTTCAGGCTGTGATATTAAGAAAATCCTACCTTTTCTGCACACAAAAAAAGACAATTTTAAACGTAACTCATTATGCATTCACTGCTCGTTGTATGTAATGTTATACCTGTGTGATCTGTGTAGTATATAGAGCATGGTTTGTGCTTCATAAAACTACAAAGTGTTCCTCTGAATTGATATATGCTGCCTATTTTACAGTCCTACTAATCTAATGATAATGATGATGTGCCATTATAAGAATAAAATGTAGTGTGCTATAACAAGAGGCACGTATATATGTGTGTCTTTCTTATAATAATATGCATGTATAATATATGCGTTGTTTGAGAATCTACGTTTTGCTCAGTGGGTAAGGAAGTAAAGCAGAAACGAACATCATCACAGCAGCAGAGGCAGGTTCGGCCATTGAACTTGGCGTTGTTCACGTATGTGCTTGCAATGTTTGCAAATCCATTCATTCATGGAGTTTCCCCGTAGTAGTCACAGCAGCAGCAGCACCAGTAGTAGTAGTAGCACAGCAAAAGGAGCAACAGCACCACCAAATAGCATGTAGTAAATACATTTACAACTTCAACAAATATGTATATCTCAATTTCAAGTGACAGAGTGCTAACTCTGTTCACACCACAAATATATATATATAATATGCATGTGTCTAACTCACTTGACTTTGCTGAGTCGTGCTTTGCCGGTTTAAGTCTTGTGTGAGTATTCAGATATCTGTATAAAAAGTGTACAAAAAACGTTGGTATATCAACGCATTTTATTGAACTGCTGATAAAACTTATAGCATCATCTTCATCTTCTACGTCATCATCATTATTAGATATATTTTTTTATCGTCATTATGTACATATATAATTAAGTGAGTCTTACGCAGTATACGTATGTATATCACGTAGATGCATGCATTACACTTTGGTGATCACTGTCCTTATTTTTTTAGCAAATTTTTGTTTGCAACGTGATGGAAAATTCTAGTTTGCTTTTATATAAAAATCGGATGTATTGATTTCATTTGTGCATATACCCAAAAAAAAATGTACAAGGTCACATTGAACGCTCCAGCTAGTGCCCTGCAACATGAGCATAAAAAGGAGGTTGAAGGTACTCATTTCTTAACGTTGAATTTTCGGAGTGGCCTTGCTCATAGCTTCCCTTTTCCCGTGTTGCTGCTTGAATGCAATTTTTCTCATCACCGATCATGTTTTAATATGAGTTCATTGAAATCCTTGTTTCTTTTTACACTGTCAAAATTAGAAAACTGGAATATAGTTCTTTTCTTTGAATCACTGCATATGGGTGAAGAAGTCTCAAATGCAAAGTGATATTTATTTCGTGTAACTAAATGATGTAGGCTAGATATTTAAAATTTGCTCAATTCCAGAACCTGCAACGCAAATAGAATTATATTTCAAAGAATTATCATACTTTGCTTAAATTTAAATCTGGTCATCGCATTGTTGATTTTTTGTCAATGGCGTAAATAATTATAACATGCACATCATCAAAGACCTTTGCATACATATTTTTTAAAACCCGACATTTATTTGTCGCTTTCCATTTATACTGTATCACTGGCATTTTTTAATGAAATAAAAGGACAATTTTTATGAAAAACATCTTGATTTACTCCCTCATTCATTTAAATTTCATTCAGATATAAATAAATGTCTTATAAGTTCCATTCATTTCCTTTTCCTGCTATTTGTAAATAATATGTCGAATAATACAAATATAAACTTATCGGAAATATATCGCTAGTTAAAGGTACCTGATCTTTTTCAACTGCCAATAAATCATGAAGATATCTTCTTTTCAAATAACTACTCGTCTTTCCAATGTATCGAGATATTTACACATCTCCGCTACAGGCGCTCCATTACTATACACATCTGTACCTATATATTATGTACAAATATTACGCCCATTCTGATATAATGTACATTCTACAACATCTCTTATTCCAAGTACCACCACATCAAGGCTGCCCGTACGGCTGTAATATGGATAAAAACTACAAGAATGCCTTGATTATATATTGCTTTCATCCAACTATTTGTTTTTTAGAAGTTCATACAAAATTGCATCAAATCCTCTCAAAGAAAAGAGAGAGAAAAGCGGATGGGAAAACACAAAGAATGTACTTCTAAAAAAACAAAAACAAGGACTCCCAACAATATCAATATTTATTACATCATTTAAGGTATGTATATATAAATGTACTTAAAGCACACAATAATAAGCCCACTCGTAAATACATGACCATCTATGACCATGTGTAGGTGTACACAAAGGGATATACATATTTATATATGATATTATTTTCTTGTTTCCTTTTTTACCGACTCTTGACTCCCACAAGGCATTTACAGTCAACTATACACATATACTTATTATTATTATTATTATTATTATATATATACCCAATAACGCAGCAGTAGTGGCAAATGCAATCACCCAAGTTTATTGCTCTGCTCTTCTATTTGTACATGATATTTAGGTATCTAATCTTACATTCTTGATTGATTAGCAGGATGAGAAGAAGAGAGAAAAAACGACAACAAAATTGCAGGTCTGCGTCAAGTTTACTTTAGTACTTTCCTTTTTTTCCCCTCCTTTTTTTCCTCTTGAAAAAAAGTCCAAACTCTTTACTTACTTTACGTCTCTATATTTACTTTACTTTCTCTCACTTTCTCACAGCAGTTCCCAGTATATATATATTTATTTTCTTGCCTTCATCATTGCGTTGTGAAAATGATAAAGTGAAAGTAGCAATGTGAAAATTGTGATTCTCTTTACTTTGCTATGACGTACCTACATATACACTATACTCTTGCCACTTTGGACAGGTATGTACATAGATGAAGAAAGGAAATTGTATAGCTACCTACACATACATGTATATAAATTACTTTGTGAATTCATTGCCCTTTCTGCCCGCACATTTGACAGCTCAATTTTTTTTGTCTGCATTCACTCACTCTCTCCATCTGATGAAAGGGAGAGAGAAAATCCTGTACATGTGTGCGAATCATAAATATCATTTTCTCCTCTCTTTCTCCAGTTTGAACATATAAATAGCGGGGGGTGGCTCAATATATATACCCTCTCTCTAAAAGTATAAAATTATAACAATAATAATGTATTAAATTCACTTTGCCTTTTATTCTTTTCATCATTGAGACTCTTGTTATTTTTTACGAAGAAACCCTCAAAATGATGAATGCTTCATCTAATAATAATCAGAATTAATATGTACAACCCACACACATCACACATCCTCTTACATTTTTCCTTGATATATCTATTTTTGTCGGTAAAAAATCACTTTGCACAACTATTTCAATAACAGTCAATTAATCCACATGCTTGAGTATTTCATCTATCATCTTCCAATAAATCTACTATTGTATCATTAATTCGTCACAAACTAATTGACAAATCAATAATCTTGCTTCTTGTCTGCATCACACTTATTTTGCCTTGTTCAGTTTCTTTTCATGTTCAGCAGGTATATCAGTAATTAGTAATTAAATAATATGCATATATGTGCTATAGAGCTCTTGCAAAAGAATTGTTTTGCGGTTGCTCTCATCTTCATTATTTATACCTAAAAAACTTTTAATGAGTAGCAAAAAGTATTCAGTATAATAATAATAATAATAATAATAATAATAGTACCTATATATTTTCACGTAAAGATTATACATATTATAAACTTCTGATTTCAAGGCCTGGACCTTTCTCACTGATTCACGAGCTCATGACTACATATAAATTTTATACATTCCTCAATATGCAAAAATGTACATATGCATTTATGTACGTATATCAAACTCTCATAATGTCCTATTGGTATACACCTTCAATTTTCCAGCCATTCGCATTCGTTCCTTGCCCCCGCACATCCGGTGAAAGAAAAACCATTTTATTCCTACTCTTAATACACAATACACACACTCATACACATAATTCCTTTGCATGTACACTTACAAAGCGTAAATATGCAAAAATATACATTATGTGCTTTCACTCTAATCCCCACATGACGCTGATCATACTGTTGCTTTTTTTTTACAAAAGCCGGGCATTGGCCCACACACTCATACCAACCAAACAACCCATACACTTTTTTTTTGCTCATTATATTGGAATAAAAGAAGGAGCAGCGTAGTTTTTTAACCTCTACCTTTTTCCCGCCACCTTTCTCCTTTCTTTCACAGCAGCAGAGAAAAAAAAAGTTGCATAAAATGAGTGATTCTTGTGGGGAAATAAATGGATAAGTACATATGTGCCACATGAATGTATCCATCCATAATAATAATAGTAAGCATGCTGATGATCATGTCCTTATCCATCATCCAGGTGGAGGTGAGCTTAATGGAATGCTATATGAGTAGGAAAAATTGGCGTGGCATGATATGACATGGTGAAATATTGGCGGGGAAAAAATGCTCACTGTTTCGTTATGATGATGTACCATTTGCATAAAATATATACACATATGACTTGGTTTGCTCATTCATATACCAAGATTATAAATACGTATAACAGTTGGGTTGTCCATTCATTCACCCGCGACGGGTTAGACATAAGTATATGAGTATATTATTGTAAATCCGAAAATATGCAGCCAGTACATTTATTATGCATATACTATACACTATAAAGTTATCATCCATCCAACTGGATTGCACTTTGGTATTTTTATATATTTTAATGCATTTGCTATTAGTAGAACACAATGCCTCCTCTCTACCGTTTGCATTTTTACTGATGATGATGGCAGTGTAATATGACGACTTTGCCAACATACATACATGTCATTTTCGGAGCGGAGCATATTTTTTTTGCCCTGCCATTTTCTGCACCTGGTTCAATGCGTGTAGTAGATATTACATATTGTGGCATAGAAGTAGTGGAGTTGGGCATTTTAAACGTCGTCGTGAAACAGTGTAGAGAACTCTTTCTTGTAGTTCGACTAGTGGAGAGATGAATGATGTATTATTATTATATGTACATATAACCATCATGGTCATTGACTCTGCATCTTGCATGCAATTTACTGATCATCAACATCACACTACTCCTTTTTACTTTTATAGTCTTCCAATAATAATTTGATTTTGTGTTTACGTGCAACGCAACAGTGCTTTAGCAGTTTGCTTGCATTAATGGGAAGCACATTTGGAACTTGGAATAGGGAGAAGAGATGCAAATGGAAAAAGCGACCTACACCCCAATTAGCAGCCCTTTCATCATGATTATGTTTGCATTAAAAAATTAATGGAGTAAAACACTTGTCGAAGGACATGCATATACATATTATGTTAGTATGCATTGCTAATAGACCTAGATATACATACATACTTACCTTCATCTCTATACAATTTATTTTTGTGTGGAAAAGCTTACTTAACTTATAGTAGAGTATTATGCTATGTAAATACAATGAAAATGATTTGGTTTGCCCTAATAACAAAATTGGACATCTAATAATTACCAGTTCAGATATACATTTAGTAAATCATTCTAAAGCAAATTAAAAAAAGGAGCTTAGTAAAATATAGGTGTACAAGTCATGTCATATTTTAAGTTTTCTGCATGATATTCAATAGTTTTCCAAGTGACATTTCTGTTTGCTCAGGAGAACAGAAAGTGCAATAAGTACATAGAAAAAATTGTATATTTTTTTATGTGGTAAGACAGTCAAGAAACGTTGAATGGTATTAAATAGAGAAGAAACTCAGGAGAAAGTAGAATGAAATTTAGAACAAACCAATCCCTTCAAACCATCATCATATTTATTGCAAATTTTGCAAATTAACGAAACAAATGACTAGTAGAATTTAAATATAGGTTGCTACTGATTTTTAAAATTTCATTGATTTGATACAATTTTCCATTTTAATTATAGTAGGCATATTATAATGGGCTTGAGGTGCACGAAAAAAACAGTGATATAATTAGCAAGTAAATAGTAATAGAGCGTCCTACCATACAACTTAGCACAATTTAATAAATACTCGCCTCTAATTTTCAAAAAAAATATTTGTCCAGGAATTTCGATTTTAATTAAAGATTTGATGTATCGAACAGTGCTTGTTTTTTTCTCGTGTGTCAATTTTTATTTAAAAAAAAGACAAGAAGCGATATTCGAGAAATTTGTTTCACTTTTAAGGAAATTGTTTTTTTTACATGAGGAAATAGCATGGTTTTTTTGTAATATACCGGCCTTCAAATTACATAGCAGCAAGTATTTCTTTTCCTCTCTCTCTCTCTCTCTCTCTTCTTGATTAATAGTTTAATTTCGTTTTCATGTGCCAATTTCTTTTACATTTCATTATTGATTTTCTTTCAACATAAAGATTAAAGTTAAACAAAATTGTTTGTATGCACAAATAGTAAAACCAATGGGATTGGAAAAGAGATGTACAATATATTACAAGTTTTCACTTTCTACAAAGAACTCCCAATTTTGACAGTGCAGGCAGTATTGTTGTATGTAATAAAAAGTAACAACAGTCAGTCTGGTAAAAAAAGCTATATGACGCTTTGCAGTTTGAAAATATAAAAATATTTTATTTATGCATAAATAAATAAGTATATTGAATATTGTAATTTATTTTGTAAAAAAAAGTTTTTTTTGAGGTCAGCCAATTTACATGTTTGTATAACATGTAAAAAAGAAGAAACATATGTACACGAAGGTCAAGTATTACATATATTTCATTTCCTTTGCAGAAAGTTTTTATTACTCTTGAGCTTGTGCCACTTTCCAAGTACCTATTTTACATGGATCCCTATTTTAGTTCAATGGTTACAATCAAAAGCCAAGGAATTTTTTTAGTACTAAACAATGCAATTGAATAAATATGTAGGTATATTCATAATAATATTTGGTTTCACAAACCTTGAGTCTGATTACAGAGAGAGAGAGAGAGCGAGAGAGAGAGAGAGTCTCGTTTCCACCTGAATTTGTGTACGACTCAAGTTTCCAAAAATGCCTATTAAATGTGCATATATTTTGTATTTCCTCCCAATTATCGTCAAAGAGGGAGAAATTGTGTAGGCATCATGCTTTCATCTTGTAGCAAGTTTGTTCATGTATATAATTACTTAATAAAATTGTTCAGACATGTGAAATGCCCAAGGGAGTATATAGTTTGTAAATATGAAGTACACACAGGACACACAGTAAAGTGTGACCGTGTTCATTTGGTTATATATGTACATACTTCCCACACTTCCGGAGGGCCGGCTTTCCATTTTCTTCCACTTGAACCTCGCTATTCAAGAAATTTTTTGGATAGTACTAGAAACGCACGTAAAAGTTTATACTTTTTTGTGTTCATACTTGAGCAGCAACAACAATTACGTAATCAGTTTGGGGTCAACAAATTCCTGAGTATCTCAGTATTCTTATATGCAAATGTATATAAACACATAATATAAATATATAGTTTCATGAAAGGATTTGCTTGTTTGTTCGACTATTTATGATGAACCCGGCCCCCAAGAGCAACAGGATTGCAGGTTGCAATAAATAAAATGAAACAAAAAAACACTAGTGATACAGTAAAGCCTACATGTAATCATTTAAAAATGTATGCAGACTGGAGGGCATCGCACGTCGGGTATAAATGTGTGTACCTAGATATAAAAAAAGACGTTTCCATGCGTGTGTTGTATTAATATTTCCAAATAATGTAAATAATCATTACAAACAATAATAAACTTGATTATGACCAAATTCTGATTAAATGGTGGGCCTATTTATCTGATTATTTGGTAAAGAGGTTTTAGTTATTTTTGTTACTTGGTTTCATAATAGGCTTTGGATTTTATTATTATGATTACCATAGTCAACAGCATTTTTTCTTCTGGTTTCTCGTTACTAGACAACTAAACAGAGTTGCCATAATATACACATGTCCAAAACATACATGCAGATACCAGAAATATAATATATAATTTTAGATTCTATTTATGGCTTTGTTTCTAAAATATTAATGCACACATAATGAATACCTACGTACATCAGGAAATATCGATAATGTCGCAAATGAAAAAAAGTTATCTGATTTTGCTATAAAAGCAATCAATTCAATTCAAATCAATACATGCATTTTTTCCGAGCTGGTACTATGCATATTATGTGTGCATGTATAATAATAGTACATTATAAAAATGGTTTATTTTGTTCCAATCCTTTGTTCACAAAACTTTGTAAATATATCAGCTTAATGTCATCTTGATATTCCTTTCTGCCGTCATCGTCTACAAGAAAGCATTAAAAAATATATAACAGATGACTTTCCTGTGCAAAGACTTGCAGTTTTACCGGTTACAAAAGTGAAAATAAAACAGATACACGGTCGATCGCGTATAATAATATTCTGTTTGCATGCACAATTACATGAGTATACATACATCACTCACACATGCAAACTTGGTATTATGAATCAAGCTTTCTTGTTTGCACAGCAGCAGAAGAGCAACACCGGGCATTGCTCTGCTGATGATCTGTTTTATACAAAAAAACGGGTTCTGGCCACTTTTGCTTTCACCGTCGTCGTAAAAAAGACAAGCAAAATTTGACGAGCGCCTCCTCTCTCTCTCTTTTTTTCTGTTTGTGTGTGTATGTGTTTGAATAAATAGCTGAAAGATAGATAGCAGTAAGTTGATGCGGTACGATGGATTGTTTACTTTAGCAAAAGACTATAGACCCACCCCCATCATCCTTATTACTCTATTCCATGTAATAGCACAATCTTTTGGAACAAGATATATATTTTTCAATCCTTTCCGCCGTCGCCATCCTCATATATGTATATGCACATTTTCTTATATTTCTTACGCTAAAAACCACCACAGTGTAGTAAGCTTGAAGAGGCCGACGTCGTTGTCGTCGTAGACATTTTTTGTGTGTGTGATATATGTTTATACAATGTAGTGCTTCTTCCATTCATTTTACTACTACAACTTCTTACAACTTGTACTACAAATAAGTAATAGGATGAGTATTATTATTATTATTACTACTATTATTATCGTTTCTCTTTTGTCGCGGTCAATGTACTCACGCACTCTGTTCCGAGCAACGTCCTTCCAGCCAGTCCTCCTTTCTCCAGAATTCCTATTACATAGTTCGTTTGTATTGTGGCTTTTAGTTTGTAACAACATCACATGACGGTGATGATGCGAGGATGAATAATATGACAACAATTTGTTATAGTTTAGTAATATATAATAATATAATAATAGTGTAGTAGTCGTATGAGATATCATTTTATTATAACCGTGTATATATGGGCATGTATATATATGCAAAAGGATATAGTGTACATGAATAATATATATATAGCATGTCTGTGACATGCCGAGCACGCTACATTTTATTGTTTTTCATACTCACATGCGGCGTGCAGTATTTATGTATACCTTGATTTTCCGGATGAGGTCCTTGACACTCGCGTCTTTTCTCCGGTTTCTCCGGCAAAGTATATGTCATATTGTCTACTTTGTATGTTCCCACACGTTCTGATATTACTTTATGTAACTGGTTGTGGGTGAAAAATCAAAAATAAATATTCAGTTCATGCATATCTAAGAAGCGTATTTTTACATTGGCAATTTTTTGTCTCTCCTGTAATATGTAATTTTAATATTCATGTAGTATCAACCTCACCCAGCAAAGTATAATGTCATATCATTTGATTACAAGTGACAACTGATGGTGTGGCTGGGTGTTGACAACGTGACATGTCACTGATGGGACAAAATGTTGTTCTAATCGTGTATGTACTATACGTACCCTTTCAAATTCACGCGAATTCACGATGATGATTTCGGGATTTTTATACTTGAACGTATTGTTATTCTGTGAGTCACATGGAAAATGATAGAGATAGGTCATTGAAATTTGTCCATAGTTTGTTTTATATTGTTTTGTGTATGATGTGCATTTTGTATTCAGCCATATAAAAACCAAACGATGACCATAAACCAGCCACAACTTCCGGAACGCAAATAAAAGAGGCTTGTGTTTGTGTACATTTTTTCATGGAACGCTGTAATCAGACTTGTAGTTTATTATTGACTGATGAGGGACTGTTGAACTTGGTCTATACGCTATTTTGGTGGTCAAGTGAGCAACAAAACACAAAATTCATGAGTACGTAGCACGTCACGCAACTCACAAATATGTACATATCTGTCATAGTATCGTGATAATTCTGAGTTCAGACGAGTAAGTGCATTATTACATACAATGTCGCATGGCTAGTTATGTCATGTAGTGATGCCAATTAGTAATTAGTTAAACAACCTTTTTCAAAGCTGTACATAAAGTTTGTACCTACACGGTATTGCGTGTAGGTACAAACTTTATAAATTCCATACGACGACATTTTATTAGGTAGCCAATCATAGCTAACATCCTCCGTCCGGACGTCTGTCTGTCCGTCTGTTAACGACAGATTGATAACACCATAATTCTGAGGTGGTTATGTGACATAACTTATGTCTATTGAAACGTACAATCAGTTTCATTTCTCATGGGAAAACATCCATACCCGCATGCTGATCCGAATGTAACTCAAGCATTTTCAGAAATCTAAAATTATAAGCCTCCAACATTTCTGGAACCGCTTTGCTACCCAGCATTCCTGTTTTAACCGATTTATTTGCTAATTAATATAATCAACAACGCAGCGTGATGTCATTATTAGGCTTATTTTCTTCTATGGTTCTTCATCATCATGGCTCTTCTGGGTTTAATAACCAGCGTTTGAAATAATTGCACTTTTGTGCTCATCAGAAGAAAATTTCTCAAAGTTCAACTTTATATTATTATTGCAGGCAAACATCTGAATTATGTAACATCAATATATGGTAAATACCAAGATAATGACATATTATATTGCAAATATAAAATTGCGTGGTCCGAACTTCGGATCTTTCTCCTTCATGATGATGATGATGATGATGATGTAATGAAATGTTCCAATCCCTATTTAATGCATATATCCTACGTGCCTCCCAAATCCGATATCTCGGCTGCTGCTGCGTTCAGTCAGTAATAAAATAAATGAAATGTTTTTGTTGGTGAGTGAGTCCAGTGAACTCGTGCAAACTCTCTTGTTGGCGGATGGATAAACAGTGCAAAAACGGTCAAAGCTACTGGCTGCTGTTGTGTACGGCTGCTATCACCATCACCATCATCACACACCAGCCGTGACGTGACGTGAACTTGTCATACATACTAACATAGTGAAAGAGAAATGAAAAAGTTCATTCAAGAGCAAAACACGACCACCACCGCCACCATCAACCTAGAGCGAACAACATGTTACGTTCTGCTATACTTGATATAAATAAATGCATATAGTAGTATCTTAGTACCTAGACCCTACACATTCCTACATGAGATCTATAACTTGTATAAATATACTACTTTACTAGTATAGTGGTGTAACACGCGTATTTTTTTATAGTGTTAGGCCTCATGTTTTTCTACTTTTATTGTTTGTTTTTATCTCTCTGCCGGCTTTGTTTTATTTCGGTTGTAATAAAGAAATCTCATGCCATCATGATCCCTATTATGGTGCAAAATGCTTATAACATCAATGCTCATTCCTATATCAAGATGAGAAAATGAAGCAAAATGTTTACCATAAAATGGGATAGCATAATAATATATATATATTCCGTTACATATCATTCAAGTATACTAGTCTGAAAAGATTTCTATATAATACGACACATGTACATAGGTATGTGTATATTATTAATATTGTTTTCTCCATATTTTTTCTCTCTTGATAACACCTCCAATATTTTTTCTGCCGCTGTTGCTTTTCTGCCTTTTATTATTATTATTACTCATTTACTTCTGTACAACTACCGACCGACACCCATCATTTTTTTTATCAACAACCAAATCTAATCCGCGTTGTCAAGCGAGACCACTTGTATGTATGATGATGATCATCATAAGAGCAGGTTGGAATCAGTGATAGATAACGATTTTTGTTGATGATGATAACATAAACTCCATAACCTTTCACACAGAGAAGCATCAAGGCAGATAGGTGTAGCAGTGAGCAGCTCATTTCCAATTCTTTCCTGGTTTTTCTTGTCGTTTGATGATGATGTTGTTTTTGTTGTGCTGCTGCTGCTGCTGTTTACCACACTTGCCATCATGTCATTTCGTACCATTTTTTTCCAACGGCACTGTCTATCTTTATTGGGATGCTCATATTAATGGCTGGCGAAACTAATGGTCTTTTTTCCAAAAGGAAATAATATTAACTGACTTAAGCGAACATGTAATAAAAACCGCATTATAATATTTTTACTCAAATATGTATGTACTCCTGTGCATATGCATATCTCCCTTCCATTTGCCTGGTCCATAACTCTGTAAATAAAAAAAAGTAATTGCACGGGATGTAAATAAATTGGGAATATTCAGATTGCTAGAAATTTGATATTTGAACAACTTAGGATGATTGTAATGTAATGATTGTTGTGGGTGTTTTTATGATCTTCCCAAGTCATGCACGTGTGTATTTATGTGCATGTCTTTTACAAGAAAAAAAAAGCTATGAAAGTAGAAACATACTTGTATTAGGTAATAAACCCTTACAACGGGATAACGAAGTAGCAAAGCAGTGAGAAAACTGTTTCTTAAAATAATAATTTGCATATTAGAAATCAGAGCATCTAAGTACATCG
>JAHZNC010007163.1:0-22897 GCA_027744095.1 Zhuqinia jingwanae | reverse complement strand
TTTTTATAAATTACAATGTTTTCTGTTTTCGTTGGCATTAGCCAAGCCAAACATGAGTTTTGTTTTTTTCCTTTCATTATAATTTGATGATATCAAGAAAACAAAACACAAAACTTTTTTTCCAGTTTGATACGCCCATCACCACGAGGAAAAGTGAATAACAAATTTTGGGCTCCAACAAAATATGGGTCGTAGTGGATCGTAGTTATCATAACACTAACATAATCCATTCCTGACAAGTCATATTTAAAAAAAATATGCATGCAAAGTTTTCAAACATTTGCAGTGATTACACGTGATGGCCATAATTAACTCTGACCGAAATTTTTGCCCAGTCCAAACTCCAACAAACCTTGAAATAGGTAATAATTTAATAATGTAAACATATTTTGCAATCAACGACCAATTTTGCAAACGAACTTGCATTAAATGTATTTCGGGTTGTTTGTATTTTTTTCCACATATTATTATGAAATACAATTCATAACCATAAAAGTCTGGTCAAGGCCTGAACATCATTTTAATTTTTAGAATTTTTTACGACCATTTTTACCTTGGCCGCAGTTCTCATTTCTATTTTCTGCTAAAAAAAGACATGCGCCACCTTCAACCACAAAAAAAAACTTTCCATGGACTAGAACCCAGTTATTATTCCAATTACATCGTCATCAGTCATCATCATGTCCATGTCGGTTGTGTCCAGCTGGGTGAATTATATGAAAAATGCCAATGCGTAACAAAGCCCAAAGTCAAAACCAGCAACCAGCAATAATATACACTTTAGTTATGCCTATATCACCTCTTTCCCCTTGCCCTGTTGGGAGAAAACTAAATTTTTTTATGTGAATTGTCGATCAAACATTTTTTTTCACATTATGTAAGCAAGTTTCACATTATGTGCGATGCCATGCAAATCAGTAGGTATTTAAAGAGACTCATCATGATACGTCATATAACGTCGTCTCTCTTGCTTACAAGACTATTATCAGACTTTTTTTTATAACTTTGCACTAGAATTAGCAGCCAAAAAGCCTTCGTGCAAATGGATAACCTTTTCCCCCTCTTTTCCTCTGATCCTTTTAATAATAACCTTGGGATATGGGATGTACGATGAAAATATGGACATTATGTTATATATTACTCTTGTTATTACTCTTTTTACATTACATGGCTATTCCCCATTGCATATTAAACTTTTTTTGTCGATATTTTCAATATTATAAACTATAAACATGTATGCTTTCATTGAAGAGAGAAAGAGAGAAAAATAATATTTAGAGTGAAAGCTCATTCGTTTCGTGAATGCTGTTTTGTTGATTATTGGATGGACGATTTTATATTCTGTGCTATTCCGGAGAAATGGTTTATCGTACAACGATGTGCTCGTCCACCTCCTGTTAAATTGGAGTATACATCGCTCGTAGCGTCTTCCTCCCATTTATTTTTATCCTATTCCCATATAATAATGTGTGTCCTGCTCATGATATTCATATACCACTCATATACATGCGTATTAGATATATTTGCAGTAAATGTAACAGACATGTCTTTTTCGTTTTTAGAAAAAAAAGAAGAGGAGCAAAAAGAGCGACAGGATGACAGTCACTTTTTCCCCTTCCTTTCTTTCGGACAGACAAACAAAAACCGGGACAAATGTTATGTATATCATGTAACAATAGCGTGTTATAATGGGATATCGAACTAACTGTGATTCAATAACTGATTACATATTACATTACAACAACAATTTTTTTTAATAGATAACATTTTCATATCTATATTGTATTAGTTATACTATCGTTGTTTATCAAGTTGGCAATAATATGATATAGATAGGTACTTTGGTACTTTAGTTGGAGCGAACTTATCAGAGTCGGATATGGAACAGAATGAAAACGATTTAGAGAAAGTGGAAAAAACGGAAGTTTGTGATAGTGGGATTGATGGTGTTGACGAGGTTTAAGTCGTTGTTGTTGTTGTTTCGGCCGTGTTTGCATTGGAATATATACGCAATATAAAACATCCATAATATCATGAGCAGCAGCAACACAACGCAAGGTATTGGAAGTGGCAGAAAGCCACCAACCTTTATCGAGTGTTCCGTATGCGGAAGAGAATTTGGTTCGAAGAGTATAGGGATTCATGAGCCGCAATGCCTTCAGAAGCTTCGCAAGACTGAGATTGCCAACATCAGCAGCACAGATCAGCAACAGGGAAAGCAAATGCGGAGGAAAAAGAAATCTTCAAAGGATAAAGAGCAGCAGCAGCAGCAACAACAAAGACAATACCATGATCAGTACTATGGATCATTAGACAGTCGTAATAATGGGGTCATTAGAGCTACACCTCCAGCGGTGTCATATTCGCTGGCGGGGGAGGGAGATGGGGTTGACGCTGGAGGGCATCGCCACATGGAAACTAATAAAATCAGTTTGCCAAGGATTCCGACAAACTCGCTCATAAATTACAAAGCTTTTAGCGACCACAGTTCTTCCAGGTATTATAATACATGTATATTTTTTTTAAATAGAAACATATTACATATTATATAACAATTTTGTAGAATATTATTTTTACAAGTTGTTATAATGTTATTTTTAGCATTAGAATAGGATTATTTTTTTGAGTACAAAACATTTTGACTGAATTTTCCATTTCAGAAATCAAATTCGACGTCCTCGCACAGCGACACTACCTCGCCCAAGAATTCTCAATTTAGACTTTATCCAATATGACATGTCATTAACCCGTTTGGATTTCTCTACCGCAAATCTCGCTACCACCGCCGCAATAGCATCATCATCCTCCGCTGCATCCTCCCCATCTCCTGTAGATCCTACTCTTCTAATTACCAGAATGGATGACAATCAAAACAGCGTTGTTGTTGGTGGGAATACGGGTTCTTTCACTTTACCTGCCGTGACAAATGTTGGCGGTGGAGTACAGCCGTACCATTCACAGCGAAGTCGTAACTCTGACGTAGCTGGAGCTGGCGGTAATAATGGAGGAGGAAAAATGACTAAGGTATGTAAAGTAGGTGCTTGTTTTCTGGTTTGTGATGTGTGCAATTTTCTATGTGTCTTGACTGTGCAATCAATTTTTATTATCCTATTTATATACTTTTTTTCTTCTTGTCTGTCCTTTGATGTTATATGGCATAATATCATGTACTTCTTATGCATATGGCGTGCCATCATCACTTTTCATCGGCATGCCATTTCGCAAACAATATATCAGTCCATTTATATTATTGACGTTCCAATACATTGCACAGTCAACTTGATTGAACGAATTTGTCTTTTGTGTTTGTGTGTGTGTGTGTGTATGTTTCGATGAACCACATATATAAAAAATATATCGATCACCTTTTCCTTTCTTTGTCACAAAATGTTATACCTATATCTCATCGTTTTGTCTGCATAAACTACCTACTACTACCAAACCAATTCACTTTGTGCAATAACTTTTTTTCTTCTCTGTCTCAGCTTCCCCCAAAAGACATGGATCCTCTTCAAAAGTGGAACCTCACCTGTACATCCTCCTCTGGTAATTCCACCTTTGACAATCAAGACCCCATGCCAAGCCCTCTTCGGCAATCAGGTAAAAAAATGATGATTTTACTATTGATGAGAGACTGTAACAACAATGCTCGGCATTGTCATTGTTGCTGGAATCTTATCATTGCACTCGCTTTCCGTCATGTCTTTCTTGTTTTGTGTCTTGTAAATACTTGTTTTGAGTGTTGTTGTGCTGTTGATGATGATGGTAGTCGTGGTGTTGTTGTCTCATTTGTGTCTTGTCCGCCACTGCCACCACCTTTGCCATTATCTTCATCGCCGTGTGAATGTCGTGTTGCTAATTGGAATGTTCCTTCCTCAGAAGTGTCCCCCATCACTAGTAGTAATCCTAATATTAACAATTTTCCTACCTTGTTTTCCAATTTTGCGCAAAGTAGGATTAATCCTCCTCCTGCTCCTCCTCTCTCTCGTTCCAAAAGTATTCCAACTCCAAATAGCCCGAATCAACCATTATTACACTATTTACGCTTTTCCTCCCTTGAATTCCTTCAAGAAACCGAGGGGGATAAAACCTTAGAAATGCTTATGATGACCATTCCTTCCCTTATACCTGTTATTTCCCTTCCCGTAGCACAAACTGAGGGTAAAAATGTGTTTTCCTGTGAACCCTTTAACTCCAAATCCTCTTCCGATTATGTCCATCCTCCTTTAACCTGGTCTGCAGTTGGAATGAATGGAAATGATGATAATAAATGTGATGCACCGCGTGGAAACGCCCAACGTCAACAAGCTATTTGTGATGATGATGAACATGTTGAGAAAATGATGATGCCCGTGATGCCAAATAATAGGAGCCGTCATTCATCCCCACTTTCGACAATACCAGCAAAGTCCCACAGAAATTCTGTCCCCATCGGACCTGCTGAACAGTTCGTGACGACAGCAAGCTCCCCGCACAAATCTTTTGAGGAAACCAAGGATGATGCTCAGCGGACCCGGAGAAGCAGCAGCGTTTTTGCTAAACAAATTAAGACCGAAAAAGGGAGGCGACAAGGAAAAAATCATTCCAGTAGCCCGTCCGCAGGAAGACAAAAACTCGAAAAGTCAAATGCAAACTACGTTTTCGTCTATGGAGGGGAAGGGCAAGCAACAATACCAAAAGGAGCTGCTTGTGTCCAAGCTAAACCTGCCAATGCCGGTTCAACTTCTCCGGAGATAATTGTTTTGAAGCCGTGTCAAGAAGGTACTGCTCACACAAGTTCCACTATTTTAAATCAGGACAATCGTGAATTTTCTGAAAATGACTTAAAGCAAGGTATGAAACCGGAAATACAACAACAAATTAAAACAACAACAAACAACATAATAGCATAATTTTTGCAGGCCCAGCCAATCAACCCAGCAATGACTGATGATGATTTATAATTGTTTTACAGATTTTCGCAAAACTGATAATCAGCTTGATCCCCTTGTCACCAAGTTGGAGGATTTCGAGGATGACAGCGACAACTTAATGGCATCTGACGCTGAAGAATTCCACTCTGTTGTGAATACTGATGACGAACGTGAGGACAGTGACGCCGATGGTTTTGGAGATGATGAATGTGACGATGACCCTGTGGTTGATGACTTGCTCGATGACCATCCTGAGAACCCTAACCCTAGTGAAAACAGTCTGTTGAACGACCCTGTTGACCAACCATTCAAGGAATTGTTTGCGTCTTACTCTTCATCCAACAATTCCATCCCCTCTGCGGGCAGTGTGGAATCTAGAACAACTGAAGTCGAGGCAGACGATTATGACCATAGAAGCACCTCAACCAACAGTAGTGCACATTCGAACGTCAGTGTTTTGAATGCTTTCAGGGCTTTGGTTAGTAACATGTTACCCATATGCTCACAAAGTCCAGACGACGTTTTAAACGCAAATAACGAGCCGTTGGAAACCAAATTATCTGAAAAGGACGCCCAGCCTGCGAAATCTTCTCAATCAGAGAGCGATAAGAAAATTGTTCTTGCAGGGGATGAAAAAGAATCACAAGACATTATGGCAAATGATGTTGATAGTTCTCCCCCCGAGAATATCAGGTCTTCTTCTGTAGAGGTTCCTGTGGATATGACCACGCCAGAGCCTACATTCGCTCCTGTAGAAGTTAACTTGATTCCTTCTCCTTGTCCTACCCCTGATAACTTGCCATCGCCACGCAAAGAATTCCCAGATACACTTGATGCACCAGGACTATCATTAGTTGAAGTGTTCCCACCGCCAGTCCAGGAATTAAAGTTATCTTTCAAAAAGCCATCAAAGAAATTGCTCATGAATTTACCCTCCATATCTGCACCACAAAATGAACCAGAAGCAAGCAACAACATGGAGACATCATCTGTAGATATACTTATACATAAAGTGCTGTTATCAGCCAAAAAACACAAGATGTTGATTAGGGAATCATCACAACATGCTAAATCAGACAAAAAATTGGAGTCAACTGTGGAAAGTTCATCGCTTCAAAATAAACTGCTGTCACCGGAAACAGAAAAAAAGTTATCAGTTCATAATGATAAATCATCAACGCAACCAGATTATTCAATTATTATTGAGAAATCATCAGCCCAAAACGAGCAGTCCTCAAGAAAAATGCCAGATACGCAATTTGAACAAATTCAAAAAAATTATAATAATGTGAAAGCCGAAAAAGAAAAAAAATTCGTTGCACAATTGACAGCGGAGCAAGAAGATGAACCATTAGTTGAACAACTAGCAGCCCAAGTTGCACAGCCCTCAAACAAAATCCCGGATGAGCAATCTGTACTACCGTTAATGGATGCCGAAAAAGGCAAAAAATCAGTTGCACAATTGCCAGCGGAGAAAGATGAACTGTTCGTTGATCAACCACCAGTAATCTCTGAAAACGCTACTGCACAACCAAAAGAGCAAAAATCCGAATCACACCCAAAAGAATCGCCTACGCTAGTCCGACGAAAATCATCACTAAAAAAGCACTCTGCTTTGTCAGATGAAGAACCAACAGCATCTGTCGCCCAAGAAATACAACCACCTTCCATCCAACAACCAGAGATACTAACTGAAGCTAAACTTCCAATAGTCCAGATCCAGAAAGTGAAGTCGGCTCTCAAACAATCAAAGTTGACTTCAGAAGATGCCCATCTAACTGACATACAAATATCTTCATTGTCATCATCCCAGTCCAAATCATCTTCACTCCAATCAAAACAGAGTATCGTGAAGACGTGTCGCTTTCAAGAAGAAGTCGTTCATTTACCTACCCCAAAGGAGTCCAATTCGTGGACAAACCTGTATCGCGGTAACCTGCTGTGTCCAGCCACATCCTCCCATTCAGAAGGCGTGGAAGTTCACAGAAGTTCCAGTGACGGCTATGTGGACATAAACAGGAATGATTCCGGGGCTTCAATAGGACAACTCGAATCTAGTCCAGGCAGGGCTGTCATTATTGGAACTGGCAGTGATACTGATGATGAGCGGGAAGATACCACTGATGACATAGGCACCCTTAAGCTCTTCCCAGCCCACGAAGTAAAGTCCAGTCGAACTTTAATCCGTAAAAGGTTTTACAAAAAAAGGAAGGATCCGAAGGATCGGCTCATTCGTCCAATTACAACAGAGAACATTGTCATCACCACAAATGATAATATGGAAACTGACAAGCAAAACTCCAATTTTGTTCAAGTGTCTGCCTCAAATTCAAAGACAGAACCAGTTGTCGGTCAGACAAAGAAAAAAGTTGTGATTGATTGCCCTCCACCTTTAGTATGGATGCCAACTCCAATTTATAGTCTGGCAAGCCGAACAAACGTTCCAGAGCGAGCTGCAACTGCAAAACCCAAATCGCTAACAGAGCCAGGCAGCTCCAAAGCTGTAGTTCCAACGACAAGACCCAAATCCGCGACAGATTCCAGACACATTCCTCAACGAGCCAACAATAAAAGCCAGCAACAGCAGCCGAGCGAAACGTTCCAGCAAACTCCTGCTTCCGGTGGTGAAGGGGGAGATAATGTTGTTGCTTCTACTACCACCCCCACCAGCAAGCGTCCTCAAACAAGTAAGCGACAAAAGAATCAGGCTAGGTTAGATGACCTTGCCCAGTGCCAAACAGCAACAGAAAAAGTGGTGGAACATTTAGTCTCAGCTCTTGTCCGCATAAAACAAATCCAAATGGAGAAGGAAAAATACTTTGCCACAAATCCTCAGGCACACTTGGCTTTGAAACACAAGAAACCAAAGTCTGCGATTACTCCCACAGAAAATCAAAAGACAAGCAGCAGCTCGTCCCAGTCCCAGTCTCACCCAAGCACATCTTCCAGTCAGTATTATTATTCAGGTGGGGAACAATCCACTTCCACATCATCGCCTACCACAACATCAAACAAGTCACACCGTCGAAAGCCATGGACTAGTACTCAACGGTATGGTCAGACGACTCGAGAAATGAGAAATAATCCAGTAGATTTTGAGCGTCCTTGGACATACCCTAAAGGGATGTCTCATCATCCTCAAAGTCAACCAACTACGCCTATACCAAGCAGACCGGAAACACCAAAGAGAAATAAACAACGTCAACCATCACATCATGGAAGTACCGCATCCAAAAAGGCGGCCAAGCCAGAAATTTATTACGATTCACCTCATTCAACCCAACCTGGAGTGCGATATGGAACTATTCTAAGACTTGCAAAACCTAAAGTTTCCCTTGATGAACACCAGGTCAATCCGTGTTGGATTAGCAATCAAGCAGTATCCAGACCTACTACTGCAATGAAATCGGCAGTGAAAAGTAATGGATACAATAGTAACACTAAACAACAACGTGATTCCTCGGGTAAAAGCTCAAGAGCATTAGCAAGAGTGCCTTCAAAGACATCCATTGCAAGAAACAAGGAAACTAGAACGGCGGGAACCAGTGCCAGC
Source organism: Zhuqinia jingwanae (assembly GCA_027744095.1). Classification (NCBI taxonomy): domain Eukaryota; kingdom Metazoa; phylum Arthropoda; class Collembola; order Entomobryomorpha; family Paronellidae; genus Zhuqinia; species Zhuqinia jingwanae. Next base: position 14,431 of record JAHZNC010007163.1, on the reverse strand, counting down.
CCTGTACAGACACAAAAGCAGATGATCAAATACAAAGTGAACATTGAGCCAGATTTACCATCCAAGTTAAAAAACGAACAAGCAGAAAGTGTTCAAGTTCTGGTAAAACGTAAAATATCCAGTGTGAACTCCAGTGTGGAAGGCCAGTTTTCGGAAAGGAAAGTAAGAGGATCCAGTAAAACTGTCATTGTGGATGGTCATGGGGGTGAGATGAGACAAGAGGGAGGACTGCAACACAAGCGACCATCGGTAGTATCTACAGGCACCCAAACGCAAAGAAAAAGTTGCTTGAAGTTGAAGCGAGCAAAGAAGGGAATTCTCAAAATTCCAAATGTCGAAGGTGACTTTGAGTCTAGTCCAACTAAAACTAGTAAGTCAGGTAATCCATTACAGAGCTGTGGCACCCAAACTAGTCTCAAAAGAGTGCGCACAAACTCGACAAAATCTGTGAGAATCCTTCATCCCCACGAGAAGAAGGGGGAAAACAGTTTGAGTGATGAAAGCTGTAGTAGTAGCATCGCCTATACGCGATCACATGGGTCACATGGATCACATGGATCAATCAAGTCACCCAAGCAGCTTTTCAAGAGGGAACTGGACTTGGACAAGGATGGAAACGAGAGTGAGCGTGAAGGCGGAAGCATGCTCTCCTATTCTCAACGACGGTTCAAAATCCCGTCTGCAGATATGTTTGGGGAAATTGATGTTTGTTACGACAATAATGATGACGAAGGTGGTATAGATTCCACCATTCGGGGACTGGAAGATGATGAGTACTTGGCAAATGCCAGGATGCAGTCTTCTCAAGTGGCAAGTGTGGAAGTTGATGGAATGATGGGATTCACTAATGTCACTATGCTCCTTCCAAAAGATGCACATCAGTTGGGGAGGAACTCTATTGATTTGAATATAATTGTCCGCAGGTAAACAATATAAAAAATCTTGAAAAATGTTATTTTTGAAAATCACACCAGATCAGATCACAAGAAAAATGTTAAATTATTTTGGGGGTAAATTCACAGGCGGAATGCCGAAGGTTCCCTACCCACCGTGAAGGACTTGAAAGAATCCATTACCCCAAAGAACATTTACCTTATTATGGACGATCAAAACCAAGTAGGTACGAATTCCAATAATGGCAGCAACAACAACGCATCGGCTGCATTTTCCCAAAATGCAAGTACCACCAACAATTCTGAAATCGCATCATCGCAACCCGTACGACCTTCTTCTACCTCCATTAATTTTGAGGAGTCTCCTCGTTACTTCCGTGTTAATCAAATGAGCTCGTTTTTCCCTTTGTAAAAAAAAATATATTGATTTTCTATTTCCTTCTTCAGTTTCCTCCTTTCTTTTGTTCCGGAAGTGCAACTTACCTTGACGAGGCACAAAACCCATTCTCCATTTACTACGCAGGTAAAATACGTCTTCATAATAATGACGATGATCACACAACGGATGAGAATGAGTCAAGTTGTATAATCGAGTCCGAGGGGAAAGAAGAGACAGAAGAAGTATTGCCAGAGCTAGAGACGTCAACTATTGTCACTGTAGAAGAGGTGACACAAGAATCTCCGTGATTAAAGGCAACCGATGATGAGATGATGTGGTCCTTTGCTTTGTTGATGAGTGCCTTCAAATAAGACACATGTGATGGGTGCAATGCTAAACTGCATATTATACGGATAAAGTACAAATATGGCGCAATTTACAACATATATGCAAACGAATTTTTATAGATTTTATATTTGGAAAAATAAACTCAAAATTCTTGTATTAAATTAAACCAAACATATTATGTCGCCGTTTTCACTGGCATATTCATTCACACTTCATACCTAAAATGCTTTGTGTTTAATTCACACTAGTCGATGGATTCCAACTTGAGGTCTTTAAGAAAATGTTAAGAAAACCAGTCATCTGCTAAGCAACTTTGTTTAAAACTTGAAAAATACATACAAAATCGAAAATATCGAGATAATTGTTTTTAAAGATGTGTTAATAATTAATAAAGTTCCAATATTAAGATTATACATCAGTTAATTTTTTTTAAATTAATTGAAAATACTTTAATAACATGCCAAAATTCTTTGTGCAAAATTTTACCAAGGACTAATGAATATTTGCAAAAATTTCCAGTAAAGACAATTCCAAAGAATGGGGAATGGACATTTTGGTGCCTATATTGTCGAGTAATTTTTTTTACATTCATCACCCTTCTAAAATTTATATCGCATTTAGGCTATTTCTTTCTAATTTTCTGAATTCGCCCAACCAGAACACCAAATCTCAGTAGACCATCTGCTATTCCACCGGGATATGATCCCATAGTTTACCACAAGAGAGAACAATCGCCACACACAACCCACGCGGCATTCACAACTCCAGTTGGTGGCTCCCTCTCCAACGACTGCACTTCCAGAGATTGGACACTCCCCAAAGGACTTGACAAATATCAAAATCAAAATCCATCCTCAACTTCGTGCATTTATTCATCGTATAACGCATCTAACCACTCCACAATTTTATCCAATGGTGCGGGAACAAGTTTCAGTTGTCCATCAACTACTGCTGGTACTGCAATTAATTGTAGTGGATTTCCTGAAACCCGTAATTTATGCCAGTCTTGTAACCGCTACAATAGGGTGATAGCTGACGAGTTCAATCTTAAATACAAGGGGGCTGACGGTGGCTATCGTCCAAATTCGGGGGGAAATGACCAACCATACATTACAGGGAAATTTGACCCAATTCCCCAGCCACAAACTAACGCAGCCATGCCGCCACCCCCTGCGCTACCGTCAAAGAAAAATGATGATGATGGTCTTTACAAAATCTCTGAAAACAATAATTTTTTGCCAGCAGTAACGTCGTCCTTTGTGATTACTCCACCTTCGTGTTGTGATCAATATAAATCTCCATCCATGGTAGATTTTCTAAAGGGAACAGAGGCTGGACTCCTGATTGCCGGCGTTTGTGGAAATAACACTCAACCTCAACATAGGCCACAGTTAGACGACGACTTCAAGAGAAACGTGTCAAAGGGCGCGCAAACAAGTCCTCCTACTTGGATTTTTGTTGACGGAGGTTTGAGAAATGGAAAGTTTATGCCCATAAGAAATGATGGAAAGCAATTTTTGCCGGAATATGGTAATGAAACGAAGGAGGCACAAACATCACCGTACGTACATGATAGCGGCGGTGGTAGATATAATAATTTTAACAACGAGCGTAATCCTACTGGTTTTGGTAATAATCAAGACGGACCTGGTGGAGTGATTGATCCCTATGGTGGTGGAGAAGATGGAAATAATGTAAATCACAATAAAGAACCAGATGGTAATGGGGAAAATGTAAACAACGGACCGAATGACAAAAGTGGAAACATGAATGACGATCCTAATGGAATAAAAGGACATGAGAACAGCGTGCCGGATTTACTCGAAGGAGTTCCAAATTCGTTCTCTGAAGGGGATCCCATTGGAAACGTGGATGCAAGCGGTGGGGGTGAACCCATCAAGGATGCAAATCCACCATACGTTGCTACGCAGAAATCAAATATCAATATTAAAGCTGGAAACGATGATTCTGGGAGAAAAAATGTTAAAAAGACAAAGTCAGGTAAAACTCCGGAGCAATCACAAAACAAGAAACCAAAGAAAAAAGAAAAGTCAAAAAGTGAAAGAGGAAGTCAAACAGACACAAATGTAAATCAACCTCTGTCCAGTAAAGATATCCCACTAAGAATTCCCCCGGCGGGCTGGGATTCTCCCGATGTTCCTTATGGGGGTGGTGGTACGCTATTACCCACTTGGTCAGACGGTCGTATTAGCCATTCTGACCCTACGGAATCAAAAGATCCTTTCAAACCAGGAGTTAGACCCAGCAGAACTTCCGATCCTACACCAGCTAATAAACCTACCACATCAAGTTCAGAACATCAACGAAGAAATTCAGATCCAGGCACAATCCCATCCGCGAAACGAACAAAATCACCTCAACCCCTTCCAATACTGGCAGCCGACAGACACTCAATCAACAAGTTTAAAGAAACTGCTAGCAGGACTAAAAGCAGTAGTATTGGTGGGCCAGTAGAGCAACGCCGGCAGTCCGATCCTTTACCAGAATCCAGGAATAGTAAGATGCTGGTAAATAGGACGAAGGCCAAGTCTGTCCCTGAACTGAATCTTTCTAATTTGCCATTAACGCCGGCCATTTCCTTGAAAGGTTTAGAATTTGGAAAGAGACGAAAATCTAGTGTGGATGAGATCATGACTCCCCTTCCCCCGAAAACTGTTGCTTCGCCAAGTTGGTTCGATGTCATGCCCATGTCGACCATGGAAGAGGAAGAAGAGAGTAGTAGTAAACGTAAAAGTGAAAAGAAAATCAAGAAGAATAGTATTAATCCCCTTACCAAGGATAGGAAGTCACTGCCAAGTAAATCTGCTTTGAAAAAGAAATCTAGCACCACCACTGGTGTACCACCTACCCCTAGGACTTCGACTCCTGGAACCACCAAAGCTGGAAAACCAACAGATCAAGGCGCTACCAAGGCGAGAAGTATACGTTTTGTTGGTATACCGCCAACCCCGCCGACGCCATGAAAATCTATCGCTTTGGAATCGTCTCAAAAATAATAATGTAAAAATATAATAATCATTCAAAAATAATAATTCCGAATTAATTTCTAGTATGCATGCAACATTTTTATGAATTATTATCAAATACTCATCATTTTACATTGCTCATCATATCTCAGCAGGTAGATACAATTATTATTGAACATGCATTTCATTATAATTTGCAAAAGCATCGTTTAATGCACTCCCACCTCCCATGATGCACCCTATCATCTGTCCCCGCCCAAAAAACTGTAGAAACAATACCCCTCACCCAAAACAAACAACAATGGCTTTTTCCTCCCAATGTTGCATAATCCAACCTGATGAAAAAATAACTTGTGTGGAAACCTTTTTGTAAATCACTGTGTGAGCAAGGCAGCTAACCTATTTTTTTACACCACAGCGATATAAAAAAAGAATTAAAACAAGTAGCGTTCAAGGGACTTAATTTATTTAAAAAAAACAATCTGTACATTTTTATATATATTTATTATTGTACCCTAGAATTTTTTTCTCTGTTCTTCCCTTCTTTTCTCTTTGTATAAACATTACATACGTACCTAATAATTAGATTGTTGGGTGTATTATTACTACGCTACTACTTTCACCGGTTTGTGGACAAGAGAAAAATAAACGTAGAAAAAAAAACAATCGGCCCATCCATGACTGACTGCCCTGTGTCATCTCATGTATTACTCTACTAAAATCATTTAGTTAGTACTTATTATGAGCAGTTTATCAACTCAACAAAGTACTCCTCTCAAATCAGTCAGAATCATCGTCTTTGTTATTATTTTTGGATTACTAATCAAACTCAGCGCTGCCGCACCTACTTTCACCACAACTGCCAATTCATCAAGCATCTCTGGTACGACTGCCTCTTCTTCTTCTGTACCTTTTCAAGATAAACACCCCAGTATTCTCCTATTCGAAGACATTCATTTTAAAGGTATGCGGCATATCATCAACATTTTTTTGTTTAAATCAAGTTATCTATGAACTTTAGGTGTCAACTTACCCCAAAAAGAATACCCCATGTTCTACAGGGATAGCATCAAGAATGCACGTTCGATTGGCGACATGCGTTAATTTGATTGGAAAGCTTAATGATTTTTACTCGTCGGCGGACACAATGGGCAGCTGTTTTATTATGTGTGAACATCTAAACTGTCGGGGAAAGTGTGCCAGGATAGTGGGAGCAGTTCCGAGACTCGCTGTTCATGGCCTTAATGATTGTGTATCGTCGTTAAGAACTTGTGACGAAAGTGAAAAAAGAAATAATCGCAGGTCGACATCTGCGTCATTCTCCACCTGGTTTTTAAGAAGGAAAAAGATTGGACGTGCTACAACATTAAAACAATTAACTTCTACCCCACCATCTCCATCTACCCCGCGACTGGTGATGACGGCTCCTCCTTCTAGTGATGTGTCGTCAACCCCACACCTGAAGTCTCAGCTGAAGCATCATATAAGGGAACAGAATGACCTAGTAATATTGGGAGTAGAAGACCGCAGTGGTAATTCAAGAAAAGTGATGCCATCATCTTCAATATACAATAATCAAGTTCATGATAGAAGAAATAGTACTGAGGAGCACAACAGTGGTAAAAATAACGATATTAGCCATATCGGACCTGGCTTTATGATATTTAAGGCAAGATTCAAGCAAGATATAATAGACCAAGACATCGACATCACCACTCCTCATGGTTATCCTTCTGACCAAATGTGAGTAATAATAAATGAAAATAATAAATAATTGGGGAAATGCACATTAAATGTAAAAAAATGACGAAAAAAACTAGACAAAAAATGTTATTTACAAAAAAATAATAAAGGTCTAGTGTATATACCAACCAACATAAATATCAGTTATAGGTTTTTATCCATGTCTCCTCGTCAATATTTCTCCTCCTCTCGTCCTTTTTTTTTATTATTCTTTGTTGTGTTCAGCGACAATTAATTGTGATAACTTTTGCATATTCAAGTCTGTACATTTATATTTTGTACATTGTGAAACTTTTTACTTCTCTCTAGTCACTTTATTTATTATTCAATAACCATATGATTTATTGATTGATGATGATGATTATGATGAAAAATTGCTCAATATTTTTTACCGCAATAATAATTTATTATGTAGTTGTTTAGCCGTTAAATCATGTTGTTTTTGTGTAGATTTTTTTATGCGAAATAAAAAGTTCCATATATAATGGAGAAAGTTAATAGTTTTTACGTACGAAACAAAACTTTTGATTTATTTTTCAATTCAAGTCAAGATCAAGAACAAAAAGATATTTTTTTAAAGACATACAGTGATGTATATATATAATCTATACAACAGTGAGTCAACACAGAAACAAAACGTTACAAGATATGTTACATCATCAATAATGTATTTCTTGTTTTTAAAATACGCAGCAAAGAAAAATATTAACATTATATTATATCAACAATATATAATATATTAGATGTTCCTATTGTATATATGTACTCACATCATCAAAAATATATATAATGATGTATATATTAACTAATTGATATTGATATTAACTATATTGATAAATGCATACACAAAATTGACAAAATACCAGAGAAGTTTAACATAAATGCTTGATGATATTTACCACTTTTTTTTGCATAAAACTCAAGCATTACTTAATCATAATAGGTAGATGGGTGCATTAATCATCCTTTAATTGGGGTTGCTTGTTATATGAAAAGAAGTAGTAATAATAATAAGAAAAGTACATGGATGATGAAAAGGCAATAGTAACGCAAAGGAGAAAACATATTATATGCTAAAAAGAACTACTGCTTTCACTCCCCCCCCCTCTCCAACAAAGTATACTCATTTTCTGAACTCATATATAAATATTAATAATATCATTATTATGAAAGTAAACATTATCTATACATTACAAAAAAATCAAAGTGTCAACACTTTTACTTGTACAAGTTACGCTGGTTTTTCTTGGTTCTGTTTCATGCTGTTCATAATTGTACCACATATTATTTAGCTAATACATCATTTTTCATACTTAAAATGGTTAGTATTATTTAATATTTAATTAAGAGCCAACTATATCCACCGAATTGATTTTTTACACATGATTTATGTAAATGGTAATCAGCTTCTTAGGGTTTTATAATAATAATTCTTATATTCATATCTATATATTTTTTACATTGTGAATGCAATAATAAACTTAACATAATAACTTTAGGATAACTACCACAAGTTTCAGTTCAGGCTTTCTCCAAGCAATATTTTATCGTCACAGCTTATGTTCCATCACTCTTATTACTTCCAAAAATGGATTTTCCCCCACCTTAAAAACTATTTACACACATAATTGCATAGTTGCTTTTTTTACCACCAACCTGGTACAGTAAAACTAAAGATTTTTTTTAAACGCTGACATAATATTTTAATTCGTTTCTTTTTCTTTATTTTGAGATAGGCATCATGTATATGTACATATATACCAACTACATGCACGTTTATTATTTATTAATTTTTAACCTATTATGGTTCTTACTTAAGTTTGAGTAAATGCAATTTAAAACGTGTGGACAAAGAATAATTTGACAAAAAAGGTACAGAGTAGAAGTATATTACAACTGTAGCAGTAGTAAATTGGTGTCTGCCAACAACAATAATATAATACTTCCTTTCTAGTTTGTAGCATGTTACCTATCTAGAAAAACAATATTTTCTATCATTCATCATATTTCACTGATTTATTTCTGAAGGTTGTTTCATAAAGAACACGAAACACGTCGTGATGTGCGATTACAAATATTTTAATCGTAAAGATTAATACAGTAAGTATTTCCTCTAGTACACAATATTTAGACCTCTGGACAAGGAACTCTGTATCTTAATTTACGCTCGCGTTACGATCATAGAGATATACACACATATAGTGAGTCGTACAACAATCAGTAGTGAGTAGTATTTAGTATTTTGTAGTTTCACAAAATTTTCACAATAAATAATTTTGCTTTAAATGTTTGTTTCGCGAAGCCTTAGACAATTTGGACAATATACAGGTTTCAAGTTTAGTCTGGACTTTGCATGTGGGCTAAAACATCACTGTAATTTTCGCTCGCTTCCTCAACACTTTCACCTTCACCGGTGGGATCTTCACTTTCTTCGTTAATTAATATGTATTTGTCATGACCATACATGTTGGCTTTCTCTCCAGTGATGATGGTTTGGACCAACCACTCCGGCTTGACGACAGGGAGGCTGAGAGCTTTGGCTTCGTTCAAAAGGTCTATCGTGGAATCCGAATGGTTGTCGGTAACCACAACTTCCGTTCCATTGGGAATGATTGTTCCTTCTGAAAAAGTAAGTTGCTAGTAAAATGTTGCCAAGGGATATCCTTTAATTTATCCATGTCCATAAATCATCAACTTACTTTTCCTTGGCGGTTTCAAGAGAACAGCTTCAGCAGCTGTTAGCACAGGTTTCCAGTAGTTGTATAACTGGTCAGATTCCGAAGTTACAAACACTTTGCATCCTTTTAGTGGCTTTCTAATGTGATGTTGAATTAAATCTTGATGTTCCAAGCTCCAGCCAGCTGGCAAGTTGAAAACACTCCAATCCAGTATCTCGTTCTAGGAAAAATCTCAAAATTGTTAGCTATATAATATCCACATTTCCATTTTCCATATATGAAATGAACCACAATAATAGCAAAGAGACCAACCAGCTCGAGACATTGTTTGATCCAGGAATGCGAGACACATGGAATTGATGCAGCCAAGCAGTAAATATACTTGACCGTTCTTGCATAGCTATCCGAAATAAGAAATACGTCCTCTGCAGTCTCCTGTCCAACTGTGTCGATTATTTGTCCACCACAGCTTTCAATTTGTTCCCTAACCTCATCTTTATCATATGGATCGGCTGGAACAATTGGAGTCCCTAAACATTTATGAAGCCATCACTTAATTTTTTTTTTTCAAATGAACAGAGTTTGTGGATTTGTATAAGGTGTTATTACCACTAATCCCAGGATCTCCACCTCCGCTTGCAGTAAGGAAAAATTGGATTCCCTGAAATAACGTTTTCTTTGTCTTTTTCTTTCCGATTTCAATTACAGCTGAAACAAATTGAAACATTTCTTTTAACTTTATATCCATAAAGCAGAACAGGTAAATTGTTTGAAATATTTTATATGTAGAATTACATTTTTTATTCCTGACTGGGGATTCCTTCTTCTCGACGACCTCCTTCACCGGTGATGATGTGCTTGCATCTTTGGTGAGTGGCGTGCTTACAGCTGCTCCACGCTTTTTCTTCGGTTCTGAAGCGGGCGTTTTCTTTTTGGGTTTTGGACCAGGTTTGGATTTCGGAGTTTCCACAAGTTTATCATCAACAGAACTAAAATCGTGAGTAATGGGAATGATTTTTTTCCTCAGTATTATACAGACAGACAACAAACAATGACAAGACTAATAGGACATTATTCAAGAAAGTTTATTGACTTACCTCGCGTCAAGAGCACCGGCGACCAGGCGGTTATCAGTCGAAGTTTCAGTTTCATTCCCACCCCTGGTGCGACGTCTTGGGCCGGAAACGATATTATCTGCAGGAAATAAAGGAAACTAGTTAATTTCGTTGTCAGATTACATGTAACACGATAAATTATTATTAAACAAGTTCATGACGCGATACCTAGGCTAACATCTCCAGCTTTTACAGCTATAGGTGGTTGATACTCCGCTCTGAGCTTCTTTGCATCTGGCTCCTTGATGCTAAGTTGCCTTCGCGAACACCAGATTGGTTTACTTTCTCCAGAAATCTTAATGGCATACTTTACCGCTTGTCTACCCGTATCAGGATCAACCCCACTGCATCATAACATTAAAAAGTAATGATAGTTTTCATGATTTATGAAAAGATTCAATAATATTCCATAATAATTCCATCTATCTATTAGCATTCCTTACAATTTCTGCCCAATGACTTCCGCACTTTTTGCTTCAAATCTATCATCTGGGCAAAATACTCCCTTGACCCCAACTCCCAATATACGAATTGGTACAATATGTGATTCAGATGCCACATCATCCATCCCGTCATCAAAGTCGATGATCCAAGTGTCATTCAAGCCCTTGTTTTTTACCATACCAGAGTAATAACTTTTGTCTCGCCAACGTGCGAATACGAGCTCTTCCGGTAATATTGTGCTCCAGAGAGTAGACGCTTTCTCTAGTTCTGACTCCACTACTGGCTCATTATTCATTTCTTGCTCAAAACGACTGAGGGGCTTGGCTGAAGTTCCTTCAATTTTTGCAACACTTCTTGCAGGAGGTGGCGTATTCAACACAGGAACTGGGGTTGTCGTAATCGGAAAATTGCTTGCACTGCCAACGCGACGCTTCCTCCCCGCCGACTTGGGCTTTCCAGCCTCAGAGTTGGTTGATGTATTAGCGACAGATGGTCCTGGAGTTCCTTTTACACTGTTTTTTCTGCTCGATGCACTGGAACCTGGAGTTGAGCCGATTCCTTCGTCACGATCAGCCAATTTGGATGGAGTTTGTTTTAGCTTCTTTAAGGGAGAAGAGTCCACATTTGCACGAGGAGATTGAGATTTTGCCGCAGAGCCCTTTGCTGAGAATATCGAACTACTCACAGACAATTCGTCGCCGTTTGATGCAGCATTTGAGGAAACGTTCATTCTATCTAACAAACTGGCACCGGAGCTTCTGGAGGAATCTTCATACTTGGTTGACGACATTATAGGTCCTTCACTTCGTTTTCTAGATTTCGATATGGGTTTTCCTGGGCGCTTCATGATTCCTTCATCGGGACTTCCAGAAGCCTCTGTTGCAATGCTTACTATGCTATTTCGCGGAATAGTAGATCCTAATGATGAAATGGTCCATCGGCTGTTACTGCTATTTGTTTTTGAGGAGCCCTGCATATGACCCGCTGAACTTTCGAAAGATGAGACATCTCCCATGTACCCACTACTACTTATTTGACTAGAGGGTGCCAACAGCCTCCTCCCGTGCTGTCTCACGAACCCATCCACTTTTTGAATATCCGACATCAAAATAGTTTCCTCAATGAGTAATTCACGTGATGTAGGATGGTGGCCTTTTATGGTTATTTCAACGTCACAGTTGTAACTCAACTGCGATGAAGAAGACTAAAAGTAAAAACATTTGCTTTGTTTTGAGACTTGAATTAGTTATAATTGTGATAAATAAAGTACTGTACAATAATTATTTTTTTTAAAGAAAATCTTACCAGATCTGAGAGTGGGCTACTTGTTAACATAGGCTGTTGTGAGGATTTTCCAGGACTTTTGTTGTTGTTTGGCTTGGCATTTCGTTTTGCATTACTAACGGGGGTCCCATTTTTTCCGTTATCTTGAGAATGAGAATTGCTGGTACTCTTAGCCGTCCCATGTCGCTTCCGCTTCTTTTCTTCGCTCTGAATAATACCAGATAAAAACTTGGTCGACCCATTGTCACTATCACTGTCCTCATTCGTTTCATTATTCTTTCCAATCTTTTGTTCAAGTTCCTGTGTCGTAAATGGGGATGGCAGATCAAACTTTGAGATCACACCAGCGGGTTCACTCTCATTACCGTTACTATTACTTGCCCTGTCTGGGGATGCCACGACCACATCCCCATTGCTGCTGCTCTTCTCAGCAGTATTATCGTTCAGCTCTGGGACAGGAGTGGCGGCTGTAAGGGAGTCCGCTACTGAGGCAGATTTCAAAGGACTCTTTTGTGCTGACGCTGGAGAAGGGGACTTTTCCTTCGGAGATGATGACGGATATTCTACTCGAGGTCGCTTTGTCGGATTTTTAACTGACGACGTGTCCGAAGTCTCACTATCCGTTTCCTTGGCCTTCCGTTTATCCGTACCCCGCTCCATTTTACTAGATGAAGAAGTTGCAGGAGGAGAACCTCCAACCCAAAAGAACTCCAGTTTTTGAATTGATTACAAACACTTTGATTCCCCACAAATTATTCATGCAATCCCTTCACCTTTTGATGATATTGTTCGTCAGCTATGTTCACCAACTCCATGCAATTAAAAAAATTACCACTACTTTTTCTTTAAATCGCCAACTTGCTCCCTTCTTCGCTGTCAACCAGTCAACCTATTGGTCCATGGGCCGTAACTTTTCACAATATTTATTCCATAAGTGCAGGGTCAACTACCTACATCGATCAAAGTTCAATACTTGACGCACACATTCCCTTTCCCCTGCTGACAGTATACTATTTCAAATCATCTTTCAGTGTCGCTGCCACGCACAAAAATGACACGCACTTTCTCCTCAAGTGAATTTATGTTGTACATATAATTGAACCTTTTTTTACTCCAAACAATGAGAAACTCACTGAAATCAAAATTATACTTCTTCGCTTTTTAGTTACAAAAGTAGCCCGGTGCAATGCGTATTTAAAAATGTCAATTACAAAAGTTGTCATCTGAGCTTGCAATCACAAAATTAACAAACCATTCAAGGGGGAAATTACACCAAGTTTTAAATATTTTGAATAATTGTTTTTCCAGGAAAATCTTGGTGGTAAAGTTTATAATTTGTTTATATGGAAGGGAGATTAAATGGAGAAAAAGGTGCTAAAAAGTAACATGAGTATATACAAGCAATACATTCAACATTGCGTTATTGCTCCATTATTACTACAACCAAACAATAATACTTTGCGTGTATATATCTTTGCACAAACAAAAAAAATGTTTTGTGCAAAATGCTATATTTTTTTCAATACCATTCCAATGTGCTACCAATGAAATACCCAATACATTGAAAGGATACAATATATCATCGTAAAACACAAAGCAACTATATAGCAAGAAGTTCATAATTCTCAACTTTTCCATGTTTTTTAATCAGCAAACAGATTGGAAGAACTATCCGCTTACTTTATGTACATAGTACATACCTGTATTCATGTGCGACATGTACACCAATACATTCCCTAAGTAATAAAAAAATTGGGCCAAGGGTTGAGTCATAAAATTGTACGAATCTTCAACGACTCTCGATTGACACATCATTTGTCACCAAACTCTGAAACCAGCTTGTGTAGCCCAAACCTTTTACTGCCAAGAAAAATAATGCAGCTTTTCGCACAATTCCAAAGTTTGAAGTCAAAACGCAGTTATCTTTAGGTCGATAAAAACTTTAATAAATAAAGATTTTTTGTTCCTTCTTTACTGCGCTACTAGATGAAACATAATTTCACATCTTTAGTGCTTACTGCGTGCTACCAGGTTCTATCGCCTTCACGTGCATACCAAGTTTGAGAAGGTTGAGAAGACGGACGACAGACAATCAATGCATTACTATATACTAATTTCTTCACACCTTTGGTGTAACGCGAATAGTTATCATCATGCTCACTCCTCAATTTATATTGTGGATAAACGCTTCAAATGTTTGAAGTTTGAATTTGGCCACTTTCATGTGCCTCGCATCTTGCTCATTTTTTTCTCACGTTTATATAATACACAATACACACACTGTAGACAGACACGCATTTATTCAGTCATAAAAAAAATATTGTAGATAGATGATGAATTTTAGGGATTCTTCACCTACCACCATGAAGCACCATGGTCAGTGTATTTACAGTGTATCTTCTTCTGTATGAAATCTGTGTGCTTTACCATTATATATCCATTTATTTTTTTATGATGCCACAGCGTACTGAGAATGCCTTCTGCCGCCAGATATTCTGAAACTGCATACATTTTTATTTATTTAAATACAATTAAACGGGGACTATTTTTAAAGTTTAAA
>JAHZNC010007162.1:0-29387 GCA_027744095.1 Zhuqinia jingwanae | reverse complement strand
TTAAGGATCGTATATCGTATCACGATCATTTATAAGATCGGAGATCAAATCTGTTGGCCGTATGAATGTATGCACGTATGTATGTCCGCGCTCTACAGGCCACAGTTTTGATCGGATTTCAACCAAACTTGGCACATACATTCTTCACTTAGAGGAATATATCTGTATAGATTTTCAGCGCTATAAGTTCATGGCGCTGCCGCCAGGGGCACTAAAATCATAGAAAAGCTATAAACAGTCGCTCATTTGCACCAAATTTGTCAGCGACTGTTTATAGCTTTTCAGTTTATGTTTATAGTTTATAGCAGTAGCATTACGATCCTTATTGTAATCGTTTAATCGGGTTTATTACTAACTAGACATTTTTCCAGCTACAATGACACTACACTTTTAGTTGCTTGAATTAAGTGAAATGTTTTTTTGTGCAAGTATGCAGGAAAGAGATAGCAGAAATAATAGTAGTATAATTTTTGTTGGCCTTATGTTTGGGCATTTTCTGGTTGTTTATTTTTATAGAGGAAGGTAGGTGGTGGATTGATAGAGTATGATATTATTATATTATTATTGCCTTAGGAGGGTTTCTGGGTTTTTCATAATATGGAACATGGGATTATTATTATTATGTTTGTCTCCTTCATGCTTTGTTACTTTCAGGGTTGATTTAGTGCGTATATGAATTTACAAAATTTACGAGCCAACTATAAAATATTTAACTGTTAGAAAGGAATTAAATTTTGTGTCCTTGAATCAAGTATATAAGGCGGATTTAGGATTTAACCCATTTACCTCGTCACACCACCATTTCCATTTGTTATATTTCTGTGAGTAATAAATGAGAATTTTCTCATTAACTGTTAACATTATTAAAGTTTTAGTCATTATTATTATTTATTTATTTATTGGATTGCAAAATGCTTCCCCTTCTGAGCTGTCTGCGGGATGGGATGCATGTAGGTATAAAACGTGAAATTGACGAATACATTAGGCTCAATTGCTAAACATTCACAAGTGCCCTCGTAAATGAAAAGTAAATACAAACATTCATTTCATGATAAACCTAAATCTTAAGGCAATCCGCTATCCGGTTGAAAAGTTGCCGCCGAAAAAGTTTTTTTTTTAGTAACTTTTCCAGCTTTCACACTGAATGATTATAACCAATATCGTTTGCCTAGATGGCTTCCAACTATTATTACTGCTTTCTAAATATTTATCGGTGCTATGCACTCTCAAAAAATGCACTTACAATTTCAATTAACAATCCCAATCGTCGTCGTCCTCCTCCAACCATATCAAACTAATCAACAAAAGAAGAGAGATATACATATATCCATCCATATCCATTTAGATTGTTTGAAAAGGAGGCAGACAGACAAGCGTGTTGATCCCATCAGCTACCTCGTTACCATTTTATGGTCACGATAATTGATGTAGACACATATATCATGGGTAAATATATGTGTCTACATCTATGTATGTTATATATAATACCTAGTTTTTATACCATTTTCCCATTTGGAGTTTGGAGAAGCTCCCTTCGTTCTCCTTTTTTTTGTTTACTTTGACTAAAAAAGACTAAATTGCGAACGGTGGTATTAATTTCTCCTCTGCCTCCAATTTTACATCTTTTACTTGCACAATGAAACAGCAAACATTATACACAATTCCGGGAAATATCAGCTTATATAAGCAACAATATTGTATTTACTTCTCTTTTGTGTATAATTATTAGTAGCAGTGCATAAGAAACCCGAAACTACATTTCGAGTAACTGTGCATTCAAACCAAGGATATATTTACATGTATGGTTTCATAATTTGCAGTGTGCTCTCTGAACAAGCAAAATTAAAACTTGCTTGCATAAATTCTAGTACCTTGTAACATATTCTGTGGCAGTGGTGCCCCTGTTGAATATTTTATCACATGCTCAAAACTGAAATAATAATTTATTTTGATGTGGTCTGATGAACGATAGGACACAAAAACCACCAAGCAGTAAAATCATAATTAAAATTGACTTTTTGCTGCTGCGTATTACTGTTGTTATGTATGCCAAAATTATACCACAACTCTACCGTAACTTTAAATACTCGTATAGTTATTATAATAATAATAATGAAATAAATTGACTTATAATAGCAATAAATACAAAGTTGATTATGATAGGAGCTGACAGTTATTTTACTTTTGGTACCTTTTCCCATTACTTGTCGATTAGGTTGAGACATTTTGTTACACAAGTATGTTTTTATGACGTATGTATGTATTTGTAATTTTATTTTTAGTATTTCTATTTATACAACCAACCACAATGACTTAACAATAATAATTATACAGAAATATTAAATGCCTTTCGGCGATGCCATGCAGGGTGTAGTATACAACGTGAGAATCGAGTGATCTCGATAAATTTACCCTTCCCCTCCTTCTCCTTCTCCACCTGCTCCTCCTCCTCCTGCCGCTACTGATGATGATGTTATGATGACGTCAAACGGAAATCTCTAAACGCTGTTGGCAAACACATGATTTATTATTATGCACTAACACCTGAAAATACTTATTGCAGCGAAAAGATAAAAAACATTACACAAAAATACATCAGAAAAAAATATTATTATTATTATAGCGAGGCTTGGGTACCAAGTAAGAAAACAACAAAACAAGCAGTTTTCACTGGAATTTGAAATAGCTTTCTGCTGTTTTTCTTATGCCAGCTTTCAAACGTCTAATATTTAGACTTGGTATAGGTACTATTATGCGTGGAAAAAGAGGAAATATGGTGGTGATGGTGATGATTTAAAGTGGAGCATTCAATCTACCACCACCACCGCCGCTACTACTACAACTCCCGAGTCATTATCAGCATCCATTCTTGTCAACACAGCAGCGCATTTTTAATACCTAACTTTGGTTTTCTCCGAACTTTTCTCAGTCGAAATATCCTCTACCATATTACTCTTCTACTTGCCTTTGTAGCACCACCACCCGCTGTGGTCTCCTTTTCACCCTTCATCTGTTTCTGTCCTTGTGCTCCTTGTGCTCCTTGTCTATATTCACCGCTAAAGCATACGTCATCTTTGTCAATCTCCAGTCGAGTTTTTATTATGTGCAGAAAAGAGAGGCTTGAGCATCGTCATCATCAACATGATCCTCAACTCCTTTTTTTTATGATTTTTTTTCCGCTGTAATAAGCAGAACAGAAAAGTACAAATAATGAAGAAAACCAAGTGTTTTTGAACGCTTACATAAGCACCCCAAATACAGAGCGCTAAATGTTTTCGGATGATTAGTCACAGTAAAAAATGTTTGCCTTGAATATGCACATAATGCACATATGTAAAAATAATTATAAATGGTTTAAATTGGATAGAGGAGTACTTGTAGCAAAGCAGGGGTGAGAGAAATGTAAATGTAAAATTGAGATATTACTATATGCGCTCTCCCTGTCTCTCTCATTCCTTTTCTTTGCATGTGTGTCTCATTCATTTAAAAAAAATTAATAGTATAAAGTAATGAGGATTGATTTGACTCTTTTAAAAAGTTCCGGGTGCGGAGGACGATGATTATGATTACAGAGTATATATATATGTGTGTTCCGCTTACTTTAGTACTCTGAAAAAGTTGTTTTTTGTTGTATCTTCTATGCGTTTCACTCCTTTGTCTCGAAATCCCCTCTGGAAAGCAGTCTACTTAAGAAATCTATTTTGCACTCTATTTTCATTGAAAGTAGTGAACGCTTTTTTTTATTCAACTGACTCTGTCTAATTATTTAGGCAAGTGACTTATGTTGTACGGAACAGCTTTAAAAAGTGATTAATTATTAAAGAGCGGAAAAGAAGGCTTATTTTTTGCTGGTTTTGGTGGCCTGGCCATTGTGTAATGATCATGATGATGTAAACGAATCTGAAACTCTCTCTGGCATGATGCTGCTGGATGCTGGTTTTTTTTTGGTGTGTAAATGTTGTTGTTGTTGTTGTTGAAGGCCATGCCACCGCCACCATTAATGAAGGCCTTGCTAAAATAAATTTTCTTCTCTCTCTTTCTCTGATTCTTCCTTTTTTGTCGAAAGACTCTGTTCCTGACTGAATGATTCCGAGTGAGTGGATAAAGTACATTTTCAAAGGAGGTGAAAGCACCATTAAATACAGGGGGAAACCACAAAAAGTAAAAACAGCAGCGGAGAATATTTTCACTTAATACTTTTCTAACTTTTGTTGTTTTGCCAGTAAATTCATTACCACACATCTTGAGCTGAACTGGTGCTGCTGATGAGATGCTGAAAATGTATAGGATGATAATGATGGTCCAATGATAATGAGATGAGATTGAACAACTGCAAACTTTGTTTGGTAGTGTATGTTGGCTGAAAAAAAATGGATGTTTTTCGAACAGTGAATAATGTAGGTATTTACAGCAGCAAGTCGAGTCTTCCTAAAATAAGTTTTATTTGATGAGGCATCAAACAATTTCCTCTTTGTTCAATTTCACGTGAGGCCGAATGCATATATACATATTTGGACAAATGTTTGTCTATTTTTGAAAAAAAGTCATCATTGAACAAAGCTGTCGCGTCATGATGTCACTTGATTGCACACAAAACCCAAAACCACACACATACGCAATGACAATACACACACAAAACAAACAGTCTACAAAGAGCTGGAATACCTACATATTCATAATGTATTATCCGTGTGATGTTGTTGTTGTTGTTGTTGTGTTGTGGTGTTTGGTATTTAAAACAAACCAGTACTCAAGTACTCAAATAAATTGGATAACACAAAAACAAAAGTAAATGTAATCATAATCATCATCAACAACAACAACATGCTCTTAGCTCTTAGTCAAGCGAACAATATCGTTAACACACCAGAGAGACTCGCCATTTTCCAGAATTAAACACGAAATGATGATTTTCACCAAATAGGGAAAAAGTGGGATTTGACCTTTTCTATAAACGTACATTCATAGGTACAAATACTGGCAAAATAAATAGTAGCCATACGGTGCTGAATGTCTGTTTGTGTGATGTGGTGTAAGTGGTGGTAAATGGTAGTGTGGCTTTCCTTTGTGTCTCCGCTGACGTGAAATCCCGTTTACATAAATAAATAAAATTGATTTGAATTCACACAACACCAAACACACATACAAACACACATGCACACGCAAGCAGACAAAAAGTAGATATGTATAATAAATACATGATTTAAAAAAAAACAATTTATTTGTTGCTGTTGTTGTCACACTAAACATATCCCACCTTGATTTTCCACACAAAACATCAAAGGAAACAAAATATAGAATCATGTTGCACGCCTAAACCTGATATACCATACCATGTCAGTCATCTTTATAATCACTCTCTCTCTCTCTCTCTCTTGACATGATGAAGATATACAAGGGGACATAATTATAACAGCAAGTATGTATATGCCTACTACCCACGCGATTTTGTCAATCCTTTCCATGTACCACTTTAAATTTACAGTAAAATTAATTTTCTCGTTTTGTGAGATTACTTTTCCAAATAGACAAAGCGAACTGTCCTCAGAACTAGAAATACCTCAGCTACTGAACTCTCAATCAATTTCTTTTTGCTACTTACGATTAATGTACTTATTTATGTACTTCATTACCTTACTACTATTGCTGTGCTTGGGATGAAATGGTCTTTTTTCATATGCATTATGCATGCTTCGTGCTTATCTCCGACCAACAATGTCTCTCTCCACACAGCATTTCCCAAATCCAATCGAGAAAATCCAGTTTTTCCTACAAGCATTGCGGTTTAGTATGTTATAAATAGACAGGTGTAGGTATTTAAGGTAGAGTTCTATAATAATGATGATGGTGTTGGTGTGTGTGTGTGTGTGTGTGTGACTTTGTCCACCCCTTGTGTCAGTTCGGTGAGTATATACAACGGATGCAGGTATCCTCCAGGGGTAATTGTCTTTTTCGTGAGCAGCGCGTACAGTAGCCTTCTGAAAATTGTATGACAGGAGGGAATCGTGTACTTATATATATGAAGCGAAAACTAAACTAGCTACAGGCAAAGGCTCTGCAGACCCGGTATTACTATAATAATAATAATAACGACACAGTCAATTTTTTTGGGCATATGGGATCCAGGCATGTTTTCTCTCTCTCTCTCTCTCTCTCTCTCTCTCTCTCTCTCTCCCTTTTTCACACAATATGCCAACAAAACGACTAACCTAAAAACTAGAGGAACTAGAAGAAGCAGAGGAAGAGGGCTAAGCAGATGTGTCAAGTCATCGGGAGAGAAGAAAAAAAGTCGTTATCTTCTTGTCATTTATTTCCTTCTATTTCATGAGGCCGAGTGAGGATCCTTCCTCTTTTTTCCTTTTCTCTTCGTCTTTTTATTCATTCTCATGTGCTCCTCTGCTCCTTCTTATTACGCTCATGTGATTGCATCTCGCCTCTTTTTCTCGTCTCTCACCATACTTACTCACAAGAGTAGTAGTCACTAGAGACATTAGGCGGACTGGTAGCTAGAAAGCACATACACACAGCCAAGAACAAGGAGAGAAAAAAGAAACACGTTACGTGCATAATGTGTGTGCTCTTGGTGTCTCTCTGGTGCTGCTGCTCCTGGGTTTGCGTGCATATGGAATGAAAAAAAGCCTTGTCACTCAATCGAAGAAACATTCGAAATTCCCCAAATGAATGAATATATACGGGCCAATCGTAATAGTATTTCACTTGTAACAAATTTCACTCTCCTCTTTTCCATCTTCCTCCTCCTTTATTGCGTCAACTCTTTGAAAAAAGAAAGCTTTTCTTTTGTATTTTTATTTTATCTTGTATACTTATACATGCATGCATACATGCTATCCCTATACTCAGTTAGTCAAACATATTATTCACCGTAGAAAAACAGCCCATTGGGAATATATATACATTTTTTCTTAAAAAACGAAGACAAGTCTTGGTTTTTAGACCTAATCCGCCTCCTGGTCGTCATTAGACAAAAAAATTGACATTCGTGATACTACTAACTTGTTACCGCGCGTTCGTTTTTTTTCTACTGGATATATGTACATATTAAAGTAAAGAGGGAAAGGAAAAGAATGGAGGGAATTTGTGAGTGGAGGAGATAAAGTGAGTAAGAGAGAGAATACGACATGAGAAGGCAGAGAGAGAGAGAGAGAGACATGACGACAGAGAAAGTGGCAAACTGCTTATTTCATTCCTTGGCTTTTTTTCCTCTTTTTCTTCTACTTTTTATGAAAACACTCAACTTTTCTCAAATCAAGTTGATCTGCAGTTATACTGCTTTACTAGACACAGAGAGACACACACGGAGAAACACGGAAAGAGATTACTAGTTTGAGTTTTCCTTATTCCCTTCATCTCTCCCTCTCTTTTCATGGAAAAGAAAGAAAAAATCCGGATTTTCACTCACTCACTCACTCAATATGTTTGTGTTTTGCTTCATTTTTCCCTTCTGCATTCATCCATATCTCTCTGTGTGTGATGATGGTACAAATGTAAAACTTTTACACGCACAAAGCGAAAACCAGGCAGCAGATAGAAAAAAAAACAAATTTCAGAAATTGTCCTCCTACCTGCGATGACTGTCTATGTATGGAGTAAGCACAAACCAATAATAGACCAGTAACAGCAGCAGTGGTAGTAAAAGTCAACAGAAAATAAATAAATTGAAATAAGGCTATTGGTCTACATTGTTGTTGTAATACTCATCATACATATATAGATAGCTTTTGTATGTTTGCAAACAATATGGATAATTGTTATATGTACACAGGGTTTGTTTGAATATATTACCTTTATATAAAAATGATAATAATAATAATAAGCTTTCTTCCTTCAAGGAAAGGACGAAGAAGATTGAGTTCATTTTTCGTTTGCAAAACATCTACAAAATAAGCCCGGGTCCGCTGAGCAAGCAGGGAAGCCCAAAAGTCCTCAACAAACCTAAAATGAAATTTGACTTGATGTAGAAACTGATCCTGGTGTGTTGATACGCACACACACAGAGTATTAGCCAAGATACATATGTAAATATTCTATCACAACAAAAACCCGTATTCTCTCTGCATAATGTACGCAAAGCTTGTAATGCCTTCTTTTTTGTACTCCTCTTTCATATTATATACTATTACATACCCATATATGATATGCCAGCAGGTTTTCTTGATAGTTTACGAGAGAAAAAAAAGCCTTGTGATTGCAAAAAGATCCGACTACAACCTGGCTTGTGTATCCTTACAACCAACCATATATTACCAATATTGGATTTTTCAACAGCTTTGTGTGCAATCATTTTGGACAGGAATATATATATGCTGATGTCCTTTGGTGGTTGACATGTTGATGTCGATATGAGGAAGAGAGAGAGAGAGTCTCTCTACTACTACTACATGCACACATTTCTTTACCTTTCCTGAAGCAACAAGATGAAGACCAACTTATTTTTTCTTGCTGTCTTTACGGCTTAAGCATTGTTACGTACCTACCTAGAATAAGGTAGCGTGGTGAGGTGGTATTAAGTGTGTTTGCTCTCTTGGTGGGTATGTTTATTGGACTTTTGTGGAACTATGCATTATTATTACTATTATCTCCCCCTTTCCTTTACAATATTCCACCTTTTCTGTATGTATACCTTTTTTAATATGTTATCCCTGAGGATTTCGTGCAAATTCCCAATCTTGGGAGAAAAGGTCAACCTTTCGTCTTCTTTTCTTGTCTTCTGTCGAAGAAGAAGAAGACGACTTGTGTGTGCATTGACTTTACTTTTTTTTGTTCCCGATAGATTCACATATACCCATTTCCCTAATACGTTTTTATAGGCATTAGCAGGCAACCAGAGTGAGGAAGGAATTTTTTTTGGCAAACCACACCGTATCTTATAGCTTGGCATACTCCATACATACGTCATGCTATAGTAATAATGATGATAATATATATTATATGTAAAAGGTGGATTGCGGCGAGTATGGCATGGCGGATAGGGGATATCTATTACAATTCATCCATCTACTTACCTATCTATCTATCGGTTTTATATACCTTCATCTTGTTTCTTCTTCTTCTTCTGGCTGTTGTTTTTCAGTCTGCAAAAAGGGTTCCCCGGAAAGAAAGTAATTTTCTTGAAGGAGATCAAGACAGGCGATAGGGTGAGTGAGGGAAGAAGTGTGTGTTTGACTGACTGACAAGCAACAAGAGAGAATAAAATAAGAGATTCTCTCTTTCTTTCTCCACATCTACCAATTATCCTTATATGTATAAGGTTTTTAATTTAAGCAAGAGATCTTGCCAACTAGATGGAAGAAAAAGGCGAAATATTTATATTTAGGATAGCATAGGCGTAATGGGAAAAAGAGTCCAAGTCCAGGCAGAAACGAAATTACAGAATGGAGTTTGCCGTTATACCACGAAGAATGAAGACGAGAATAATATTATGTTGCTTCCACTTAAGAAATATACATATTACACAACATGTACATGTACGCATACAGAAGCTCTAGGAAAGAAAAGAAGTCACAAGGTAAAAAAAATGGAGAGGAAAGTTGTGTTAAATGAGAAAATAGCCAAAAATTAGGATGATGTTGATGATGATGATGACGATGACGCAACAAAAAAAGGAAAACGTAGTACAAGAGCCAAGCCAAGTCTTGCACGACAAGACTAGAAATATATATATATATTTCTAGTCTATATCCACACCTCTCCCTTGTATATTAGCATGTGTGTGAACAAAATATATATGTGGACTAAAATGCAAGCACTTGCCTCTCTAAAGGAAACTTTCCATTTTTTGTATTCTCTGTCCTGTCGTGTCTTACCAATTTACTTTTATTCTTCAAAGGGCAGCGAGAAAATGAGGGAAAGATCAGCCAGCAGTGTGATCATTTACTTCACTCAAGCCAGTAGTTTACTTGTACTTGAGAAAAACCAAGCTACTTACTTAAATCCTACATACCTTCCACTTGCATCATTACTACTATATATACCTACTTATGACGATCCATAATATACTCGCATTCATCAAACAAAACAACGGCATTGCCAGGGTAATAATAAGTGAGAATAAATACTTGAAAGCGTAAAATCAGAGAGAGAGAGAGAGAAAGAGAGAGAGAGAGAGAGAGAGAGAGAGAGAGAGAGAGAGAGACTGAGAAAGTAAAGAGGCCTCTTTTATTGCTTGCGTGCGTACACTTTGCGCTCCTTGTTTGTTTTCTTCCTACATAAAAAACATGAAAGTTTCCAAATAACTCATCCTCTTGGAACATGGTTTGCTTTTGTGAAGAGGAAGTATAGAGTTGTTGAATTGGCGAGTGTACAAAACGGTTATGCTGACATAGAAAAATATTAAATATGTACATTTAATAGCGCTCGTTATAGACATATACGTTTCGTAAGGCTGAGTGAAAAAGAGAAAATCATTACTGCAGAATAGCCCTTTTGCTTTATTTGTAGTGTATTTTTTTAGAGGTTTTTGCTAAAAAAAAAGTAAAGAGAGAAGAAGAGGTAGCGCGGATAATCATGATGATGGAGAATGGGGATGGTCATCAAACAATGGCCAAAAAAGAACGAGAAGATCACACAAAAGAAATGATACTAGCCAGTCAACTATTTTTGTTCCACACCAAGGGTTACAAATACATCCATTTTTTTCACGTTTTAAGTCCACAAAATGGCGAGAGAAAGAGTGGAGCGATACGATCGCTAGTTTACTGGAAAATATAATGGCACATTTTCGCATGAACCGAGCCTGTTCCGAAAATACTCGCCAACTTCATTTATTTAGTAAATCACACAGCTTCAATAGTACTATTTCGTTGTGCTAATCAATTTTATATTGGCGTATATGTAGCGTGTTGGAGGATTTTTAAGGAGAAATGGTTTTTTTGGTCGACAAACACGAAATTGAATGACAATAATAATGATAAAGGAGGTTAAATGCCAAAGTTCTGATGCTGCTGCTGAAGTTGATGTTGCTCGGATTTCAAAGAAAATAAAGATGGTCGTTTAAAAAGAAAATGTTAGTTGGCTTGTTACTTTAACTGTGCTATATAATTAAACGAATTTTGTTGAATCGAATCTATATAAATAAATCTACTGTACTAACTACTAAAAGTGTACTAACACTACTGCATATATTGGGTGTTCAAGGCTTTTGTCTGGAAAAGTTGAAAATATTTACTTTGAACATTTTATTTTCTCAGACAAGAGGAAAAAATAAAAATGATGGTGATGGTTGGGGTGGTAGTTGCATTAAAGATGAATTAAAATTTACTTCGCCACACACACACACACACATACACATACATATATACACTGATCACTCACTCTAGCAAACAGTCACTGTGTTAAGTGCTTAAACAAGGTTTAAAAAATCATTGGAAGAAGAATAACTTTTTAGATTGTTTAAAACCTGCTGACCTTTAAAAAAACATTTGTGTTAAGAGGTCTCTCTGGAAACTGTCCAAAAAAAAAGATGTATGTAAAGGACGGCGTATGCAGAGTTGCGATGAGAGAACAAGAAATGATATTTATTAATTCAGTATTCCATCCAAGAAACTAATAGAGCTCTTTTTGATAACTTTGTTTAAAAAGGTTAATGTTTATGTTCTTTATATGTATATGTGTTAAAGTATGTATGCATGTATACTCATACGTCGTCCTAACAAGTGGTACATATACCTTTTTTTAGCTAAGCGAAAATATGGTAAAAATGTTAAAAGGTGTAGCCGAAAGTATGCCAGTCAACTAACATGTTCAACAACTCTTCCTCAAGCCGTAGAATAAATTGAGCCAATTTTTTCCCCTTAAGCAGCGACTTAGCGACGACCATAGCAGCAGCAACAGTAGCAGCATCAAAGAAACTCTTTTAAACTCAAATTTTGCCTGGTACCGTCACAGCATAAAAAAAAATTGCACAGAGAGAGAGAGAGAGAGAGAGAGAGAAAGATGTGAAAGGATTTATATACTTTTTTTTAATTCCAAGTCCAAGAATGGAAAACTTTAAATGGATAAAAAAGGAAAATTTTGCCAATAGGCTCACTTTTTGTTGCCATTTTTTCAGGAGAGAAAAAAAAGTAAAGTGAACCTCAAAGAAAATAAGGGTAGCAAAAATTTAATTGAAGGCAGTGAAAGAATGAAACAAATATTGCAACAAAGAAGCAAATAAAATAAACTTAATGAACATTTACATATATATTTTTTATGTGGAAACTCAGGGTAAATCTTGTGTGGAAGAGAAGATTATTATTCAACCTGAAAATTTCCTTTTGCACGAAAAAATATTGTTATTTGTATTTAGAGCTGTTGTTGCAGTAGTAGCAATAGTAGCAGCTGCTCATTACCAAAGAAAAGAAATGAATAGTGCGCAAAGGGAAAAAATGTTGCGCAAGCATACATAAATGTTTACGTGCATTCATGCATCCATTCATCCAATTTGACTTTGGGTAAAATATGTCCAGTAATAAATAAAGATTTATATTTATGTACATGCATATTTTTAAGATGAGTGATGAAAGTGAATTTGTAGCTGAGCACGAGAGTTTTAAAGTAAGCAAGCATGTGTATTATTTTTTATTTTTTGCTTTCAGGTAAACATAGTTACAAAACATGTATATATTAGGTAGCAGTATAAAGCGATGTAGTAAGACTAATATAAAAAGGTTGGCACTGACTGATTACGGTTATTAAATAAAATGCCTAAAGAACAAAAGCTTGTAAATAATCTTGCGAAATGTACAAAAAAAAGTTAAGACTTATAAGACTATAAGGTGAAATGGGAAGGTATCAATAAATAAGAGTAATAATAATAATTTTTTTGATAAGGTAACATTTATTTAATAAATCTAAAAGAGAAAAAGAAGAAGCAGAAAAAATTGGGATAGGGAGCGATAGAGAGAGAGAGAGAGAAGCATTAAAACAACTTTTACTTTTCATTTTTATCCCTTCATATACACTCAAAAGCCAACTCAACTCTCAGCTTTGCCGTTGCAATAATCAACTTTTTTTTTGTTATAAACGTTTTCACTCAAATAAAGAAAAGTGAGAGAAGGAGAAAACAAAAAAGCAGCAACATTTCTTATTTAAGAACTAACAAAAAGATATAGCAAGAAAAAGAATAAAATAAAGTGGGTTTTGTGTATGTGTAAACGAGTTGGGCAGAATTTTATTTATTTTGTTGTTGTTGTTGTTGTTGTTGAAGCAAACATGAAATAAGCTGCAGTAGTGGTGTAAATTTTTTCTTCTTCTTCAAATCGTAATTTTGTTCTTTTCCTGTAACACTACTGCAAAGTAAGAGGAAAAAGCATCTGCTTTCCTGTGTCATTTGTTAAAAACAAGTAAATATGATACTTTTCCTTGCCACTTTTTGCAATGTAATTACCAACTTACTCTTGATATTTTCCTTGTTCAACTTTTTTTTGGATGGTCTTAATTTTTTTTAACACAAAAATAAAAAAGCATAGTATTTCGTATTTCAGGTTGTTTCTATACATTTGGCTTACTTAATATACTTCGTGTGTTGGTGCTGTCTGCTGCTTGCTAAATTAAAGTTCGTTTTTGTCGTTATAAAAAAATTGCATGGAAAAAAAAACTTTTTTTTACCCTGCTACATTGTAGCATTTTTTTTCGCTAATGATGTTGGTTTGGTACTACGGTATATTGAACTGGTTGAATGAAGATGGAGGTATCTCATGGTAAAATCTTGAGATTACTTGTTCATTGCATGCCCGTATGTACACACACACATAGATGATGATGATGATGACGATCACAGCAGTTCTATGTTCTTTTCCTTTTCTTGTTGTCTTGTGTAGCATTTTCTATTTTCTCGCTGTTTATGTCAAGTGAGTCGTATTAAATGGTTGAACGACAAATGTTTAAGGAGAAAACTTCTTTTCTTTTGTATTTTTTAAAGTATAGATGCATGTAACATGGAATTTTATTTTGTATCAAATATACATATAACAAACGAAAAAGTAGTAAAGACAGAAGCAGGAACATTGAAATAAGCAGAGCAAACTAAAATCAGGGTGTGGATACATGCTATATTGATGACCATGCTAGTAGTAGTAGTGGTATAGTGGCAGTTGGTGTTGGTGGAACTGTTTCGAGAGAGAGAGAGAGAGAGAGAGAGAATTGTATAAAATTGTGGGATTTTTTTTGCATGTACATTGTTTGAAGAAGCATATAGTTAGGGAAGCAGTTATAGCAGCAATACTAATCAGACTAATATCCTTTTAATCATGATATACTTCAGAATAGAAGTGAAAACACACACACACAACCACAAGCAGATTCTTGTCGAGAGGATATATATGCTGGCAACGAGGGAAATAAGAATAAAATGATAGAAAAGGGAGGAACAACAGGAAACGCGAGGGACTAGCCTTATTATCTCCATGTTTAGCCTTATAAAAATTGTTAAATGAGTATTTATGTCTATATTTATATATATTATTTATGTACAAAATTAAAAGAGGTATAAAGAGAAGCAAAATCCAGGGCAAAAAGTTAACGTATAATAAAATGATTTAAACATTTTGTAAGCATTTTTTTTTAAATATAAAACCGAGAACCGGATTACAAATTGTGGTTAAATAAAAATAATTTTTCCCATATTTTGTTTCTGTGTATTTGCATAATTTTAGTATCTGTCTCGGTGGTATCATGTCCCAAATGAATTTGAAAACTAAACAAAATAATCCTCAATACAAATATGTGGGAGGAAATTATTGGGGGATTTTGTGGAATTGTAAAACTAAGCGGATAAATGATTGTAGGACTTTCATAAAGACCCCACAATAAATAGACGCATAAACCCACAATAATCAAGTAAAGCTGCTTCATAAAATAAGTCAAATAAAAAATATTTGCATAGTCTTATTTTTCCCTTTTTCTAGTTTGAATAATGAAGACGCAGAAAATCTCGACGGTAGCAAAAATATATAATGTGCATACCTATTTATTTTACGTTTTAAAGCTCAACTAACTATACTGCTTGTTAGGTGGCACTATGAGTTGGCATGTTCAACGATGAGAATAATAGTAAAAATCCTCTTTTTTACTAGACCAAAACGTAAAAGTGTATTTTTCCCCATAATAATGGAGTATTTTGGAATTATCTACTTACCTAC
This sequence comes from Zhuqinia jingwanae, assembly GCA_027744095.1. Classification (NCBI taxonomy): domain Eukaryota; kingdom Metazoa; phylum Arthropoda; class Collembola; order Entomobryomorpha; family Paronellidae; genus Zhuqinia; species Zhuqinia jingwanae. Next base: position 14,250 of record JAHZNC010007162.1, on the reverse strand, counting down.
CACATAGGTATAGGTATGTACTTAAAGTATATTCCGAAAAAAAAAGTATTTTGTTCTGTCTCGCTCTGTTTATTAATTAGTTTATTGGAATAATCATTTTCTCCGCTCGTCCACCTTTGTATTGTGTTGTGTATCATTCCAACACACATGAAAATGGGAAGACAGGCAATTAGTTCAGGTACACATTACACGGCTTACAAAAAATTGTAAATAATACTACAGACACAACCGCCCCTGTATTATTGCCATTTTAATTATTGAATTGAAGTGAGCCCACTGCCACTGCTGTTGACTTTCATTTCCGTGTGATCAAACCATTCATTCAAATCAACCCAATCCGCTTACGTATACAAATGGCACTTTGTGGCACTCAAATTTGCAATAAATTATGCATGTGCTTACATTCCACATGAGCCATTTAAAAGGAAACCTGCGAGTGAGCACAACGTCAATGCGCGTAATAAATGCCGAGACATAAATTCTTTGCCAATCTTTTTTTAAGCGCCTCCTATTTGTAGCTTTTGATTCCCTTTTGATCATATATATATTTTTTTTACAACGAAGGAATTTTTTTTAGGAAATTAAGTAGTTGCTCGTTACGTGATCCTAAAAAACTACATTGTAAAAGACGGTGATATATACTTAAATGCACGTTATTATTATGTTTCATAATTCATTGTTCTCGTGAACGTCGTGCCATTTCTTGTCATATTTTTTTGTATCCTTTGTCTTTTGTAAAACACTTATCTGCTGCTGCTCTATTATTTATCTCATATTAGTTCAACATGGGTGCAAGTAGGTACATAAACACTTACTTGTATAAAAAAAGTCGAATGCATTTGGCAGCACTGTCAACCTTTTCAATGTTTTTTTGTCCTTCTATCGTCGTCAGATTTTCTGGGTGAGAGTACAAAAATTGTCTACATCATTTACCACCACAATAAAGTAACTTTCTACTCTTTTCTGCTTGTCCTTCGTTGTTTACTCTCCTTTGTTATGTGGTGTCAGAGGAGTAGACGTCAAATTGACGGGTGTGTATGACTGCTTGTTCATGTTCCTTTCCTAAACTTTGACGCTAAAATAAGAAGACAGAGACGAAGACTAGATATAGTATGAAAGGAATAAAGACAATAAATTACACGTCAAATATAGTGTATACTTTCTCGTATCCTGCAAAAAAGAAAGAAGGAAAAGGTTAAAAGAAATGTTAGTATATAAAAACATTGATAATAATATGTGTTTTTGATATAAAACGCAGCACACATAATAACATGTGTAGTAGTACCGTTGCAAAGATGTGTAGTTGTACAAACTAGTAAAAAACCAACTCTTTATTCTATCCATATCCGAAAGAAACAATTAAACATTTATATATGTACTTAGTCCCGAGTATCTAAATTATTAAAGAAATTAAAGTTTTCCAAACAAAATGTTAAAAAGTTTACTAGATATGTTGACAAGGTAAAAGTGTTACAGCGGAACTCCAAATATCACCAAGCTCGTGTTGTGCAAATCAATTATTCAGCACGCATAAGATTGCATATATGTTTTTCATTCAACATGTCAATTTCTAGGTAAGACGGTATAGTAGTAGTACATATGATAAGAATAGAGACTTGAGTTTAAAATAAATAAATATTCCTGTCGTAAACTTGTCGACGGCTGCTGGAAGGGGAGGAGGGCAGATTGTTATAAATTATCCAAGCCGATGTGATACTGCGCTACTAAATAACTATATATATTAGTGTACACCGCTGTCATTGCTTTAAAAGTTATTTTCTATAAATATATCTACTTCTACTACTACATTTTCCCTGAAAGTCTTATTGGATGGAGTGGTGTATCGGAATAAAACGCTGCTGCTGCTGCTGCTACTACATACTTCTGCCTAACTGCGTGTGTGTGTGTGTATGTTTTTTTTAGGTGAGATGATTAAAAGTGACAGGATTGGCTGTTTTTTATGACAATGATCAAATGTGACTTGTACACTATATGTGATCGTGATTAGCATTGATTATTAGCCGGAATCCTCGGTTCATCAAACAAGTGAGCAAGGCATTTACTTTTATGAGGATTACTATAGCCTACACATCACACAGCACTTTTAGATAGAAAGGAAGTGACCTACAAATAAAAATCTTCCCCTCTTTGTGTATATTTTATGCATCACAAGTGAAAAAAATAAATACAGCCAAAGGCACACACAGCTCACTTATCGTAATGAATAGTTTTGCTAGCCCTAGTCAAGTAGATAGATTGCGTAATAATTTTTTAAGGAAGAGAAAAATAAAACCTCTGAAACAAATCGCCTTACATCCAGTCATGTCTGCTAATATGGTATAGTGATCATGATCAACAACAATAACAACATTCTCGTGAAATACGACTAAGTCATTTCCCTTGCTTCCTCATATAGGTTTTTTTGAATAGATCCTCCTTTGGTCCCTCTTTTAAAAAAAATAAAATAAAGTACTTGATTTTTGTGTCTGTTCACGTATTCCACATGCGAATGTACTTATGACGTCAAAAGAAAACGGCAGCGGAACAATAGGAATTGCAGGAAGGAGTGAAGTGAAGGTATATATTAAATATATTCATACTCCATATCATTCCATTTTGTTATGTATGCGGCACGTTGTACTTACCAAGCGAGCACGTATTCTACTTAAATATCATGATAATATAATCATTTCTCCGTATTCATCCAAGCACATTTTATATAAACACATTCAGTGGAGGTCCCCCAATCACACACACACAAAGCCTTCCTCCTCCCCTCTTCTCTCGTAGTCCGGGCATTTTGTATGTAGTGCATATGGTATGTATATTTTCCATTTTTCGAATTTCATTGTCCATTCTTCCCTTTTTTCAGTATAGTTTATGCAATTCGTGTCACTTTACTTGCCAAAGAGATACCGGGTGAAATGGGTTGCTAGGAAAATAAGGTGTACAGAACGTGAGTGTGCAATAGTTTTCCTCGTCTTGTTAATGCTCCCGTCGTTGTTATTTCCTTTAAAATATAAACTGTAAGATTGTTAGAGTGTGCCCTAGGGAAATGGTGGAATTGAGTGAAAGCGGAAATAAAAATGAAATTATGCGTCAGTTGTAGTCGCGGGACTCTGTCACTTGGACAGGCAGCAGCAGCGAGTGAGAAAAGAAAAAAATATAAGAGAGACATCCACTGAGGCACTCACACACACACACATGTAATGTATGCAGTCGCCTTGTTAGAGGCAGCAGCAAACAAATCAGATGGATAAATCCGAGAAATGAAATAAAAAAGGGCTGTGTAAGCGTCCTGTCTCCCTGTATTTTTATACATATTTTCCCGCGAGTTGAATTAAATAAAATAACATATACTTCACCTAATTTAACATTTTCTGTCCTATATCGAACGTTGTATTTGTGTGTTTGTATGAATTTGATGTATAAATTAATTTACAAAATGTTATATATGCGGACAATTTCATTTTCGAAACTCAATCGAGAAATCAACCTCATAATGCATAATACAGTAGTGCTTTTATATAATATTGCCTTCCGTTACAAGCGCCATGCACAAAATACGATGTAATGAACACAAATGAAAAAAACAGGGCAACATGATAAAACCTTGTTTGTCGTACAAGAGTTATGATTTTTTTGTAACTGACACTAAATTTAGTTTTCCAGTAATGGTTTTGACAGATCAGCAGAACTCAACTAAATATTCATAAAAACACTTTTACTCTTGCAAGCCATTTCTTTTAAAAGGGTAAGCAAACAACGCAAATATTATTTATAAGCATGAAACCCTGAGAATATATTATTATTTTTGTACTAAACCATATGATACCCTGCTGCTATTCCTACTGCTGCTGTCTGTCAAGTTGAAATTCAAGTCAAAGTCAAACTTATTTTTTCCTCATCATAATAATAATAATCATCATCATCATCATCATCCTCGTATAAGAGATTCTAATGCAAGATGCAAAATATGCTACAGGGGCCACTGCATTTTCTGGCTGTTTTTTGTTTGCTACTTTTTGTGTACGTGATGGACATTGACATCGAGACTGCCCTGCCCTACCACCACCACCACCAGTAAACTTTCTTGTTGCATAAATACTTGCATAAATGCAAACTTTTAAATATATACTTGCAACTTGCATCAAACATTACAATATTTACATATAAATACATATACATTTACATTTTGACTCTTGCTTCTTCAATTTAATGTAGTGAAAAACATTTGGGAATAGCTGAAAAAGACACGCTCTTTCCCGTTTCTCCTCTGTCAAGAATAAAAACAAATATCTAAAACTTCCAACACATCATCCCAAGTTCGAAACAGAGAAGAAGAAGAGGACATCTTCTCTCAATTCAGTAAAAGGATAACGATGATGATGATACACAAAATGTTCTGCATATTTTTCTTTCAAGATCCCAGTTAAAGTAGAAGACGTGAACATATAAAACGTAAAGTCTGTTCCACGCTGTTCAGTTGATGGTGGCGTTGAGATCCCCACGTATGTAACATATTATTATTACAGCTATTTCTCAAATATTAAATGTCAAATGTAAAACTTCATGGGTAAAAAAATAGATATTTGCCTTTCTTTAGAATTTGCCAATTTTCAAAAGTTGGGTTCAAGAAGAGTGTACGGATAAAAAAGGGATTGTGATGATAAGGTTGATGGTAATGGGATGATTATGACCACGTTATTATTATTATTATTGTAATTATTACCATTAAAGTTGATGCTTATAAGAAATTAGTGTGTAAATTTGTTTTTGACATCGGCAACAATTCAAAATTCACATAAAAATAGACGTCAGTAATTTACAACATTTCAAAATATGCATTGATTATAAGTTATGAGGAAACGAAAAGATCTTGCAAAGGTTTTACTACCTCTCTGGTGGTGGTAAAGAAAACATGATTTCTCAAATAATGCTTGTCGTCGGGCATCTACTTCTATATGCACAACATATACTACGTCTATTATTAATGTGGTGGGGGCAGCAAATTTCAGAAAAAAAACTGAAGCATGTGTGCGGGTGTGTGTGTGTGTGTGTGTGGTATATTATATGACTAGAAGATGATGGCAATAAAATATTTTTGTGTCATAGAAAAAAAAATACTTCAGATTCTACTACTACTATTTCTCTGACTAAATACATTACACAGAAGTAAAGTACAACAAATAGCGTATTTTGTCTCTGGACTTTTGCCAATATAGCATGCGATTGGATTGGTTGGACCGATAGATTGAAAGAATGAGAAAGAAAGACAGAGGGAGAGAGAGAAAAAAGTATAAAAAACTTTTTTGTTGACCACGACCAGGCATAAGCAGAAAGTTTGACTTCGTAAAGGATAAAATGCGTACGTGCAGCCAATCTAACATGTTTTTGTTATACTGAATAAGTTTACTAGCAAGCCCAGCATGCAGTACATGTATGAATATTTCTGCCTGCTACCTGCTAATACCAGCTTCCAGTCATTACAATTCAATCCCACATAGCCCCGCCCCTCTTCCTCACAAATTCTTTGGACAGAATGTCTGATATAAAAGATGACTTGACATTTGACGGCATCTGAGTCTCGGACAGAATGTCTGAATGCGAGTACCGCGCAACAGTCTATAATACTTTCAGATAGTTCAGGACAAAATACCTGAAACAGCTTATTAAAATGATGATGACTATGATGACGCGAATGTTACAATAATATGTTAAAAGATCTCCGTCGAAATATTTTGTATTGAGCTTCGAGATAGATCTCGTCGTCGAGTCAATGTGCAACAGCAGCTAACGAAAAAAATATTTGTTGACTGCATTCTACCAGACTCAAAGCGAGCCTTTTGCCGCATGACTTTCATGTTTACTTTGATATTTGAGCAAAAGTGAAGAATAAAAAAAGAAGCTATTTCCTCTTTGTTCTCTGAATTCTGTCCATCCATCCTGTTTGTATGAAAACAATATTTTATATGAAACGGTGGGTGATGGTGGATCACAACTTTCCTTCAGCGTGTGTACTCAGCAGTTTTCTTATGTATGTATCTTATATAAATAAATAGCAATAACAATTGACTTTACAAAAGTAAACTCAATTTTCTCATATATCACATTTAGAATTTCGTGGAAAACACAGTATCCAAACTATGTAATAGTAGTAGTAGTCGTCGCACGGCTATGCCGCCACTTTTCATCCAATAAATATTTGCTTTTGATGTATCGGGAGAAAGTTACATATTTCAATTTAATAATAATAACGGGAAATGAATCCTGATCCTCTCATCATAGACACAAGAGAAACGCGTTGTTTTAGATGGAATTCACTTGAAATCTTCACAAATATGTCTGGTTTAATAATAAAGATAAATATAATTTTTATACACAACTCATAAATTGGAGTAGATCGTTAGACTCTTGTAATATATAAATAACATGTATAGTTATATGTAGTAGTATTTTTGTGATGATAAAATAAAATAACAGCAAACAAAAAAATTTGGGATGAAGGAAAAGCAGATGCGTCTTTATTAGGTTTGTCATCATAGCCAAACAGCCCATTCCAACCAGAAACACATGTTTGTTGTATGAAAAATATAATATATTTTTTTACTACATTTGTGATGTAGCAGAAAAATATTACTTTTTAAGTTCTCGTGATAAATACATATTCAAATATATATGATTTTAAAACATGAAATTAAAAAAAAATATAAATACTTTGGTGCAAGCTAAAATTATTTTTTTATTTTTTTTGAAAACACATGTTTTCAGTTTCAGCGTATAATCTTTCTTTTTATTCAAATAAATGCACAACAAAGAAAGAGTGATCTTTTTGGTATTTATTTTGTATAGATACATTTATTGATGCGTAAACATGTTGAACAACTCACTACAACTAATTTTGTTAAGTTGCGCACTACTTCACCAACGTTTTTATATTCTATTTTATTTTGGTTGGAGGTTCTCCATAATTGGGTGACCGCCACCACAAGGTGCCCCTGTTTGTTACACCTTTGACCACAAAAACAAGCAACATAAATACCTTATATCCTGCTATATTTTTAACGATTGGTTACTCTACTTTTTACGGGCAATAAAACACTCGGCAAGTATTGCACAATTAAAAAAGTGCACATAAAATTTAATGTCCATCTCGGAAAATTTGGTACCAGTAAATAAAATGTTATTTATGTGTAGTATGTATAGTGGGGGTAATATAGTAAGGTAGGTAGATTGGTAGGTAGCCTCCATAATAAAAAATAAAACTAGTTGCCATTCCACCCCATAACCTCTCAACAGGGCATATATATACATATGCCTAGCGGATTCTTTCTCCTACACAACCAACTTAACTGCATCTTATTTACGACTATTATTAAAATATTACGGTAGCCATAGTAAGAAATAAAATAACACAAATGTATTGTTTTATTATTGTTATATTACCACACACACACTGTTGTAATCAATATTTTGCCATCCTTACTCTAAAAAATCTTACCGTAAAGTTACCACAAAAAATATACATATGTATATACCTATATACCTAAGCACTGCTGCTATAAACTTCATTATTATATTGTAGGTATATATTTTACATATTAGACTAGAAGAAGACAAAAAAAAAATTGGTATACTTGCCACCAGCAAAACCAGAGCAAAATTGGAGGCTTACTATAACATTTATTAAAAAAGTCATCTACATTTTATTACTCTCATTCATTTACTTTTTTCATCAAAAAAAAAAGAACAAGCGCAAAAAGCTTTCTTTTACAACAGACCACCACCATCACACCACCACTACGAACACTATGTACGAGTGTACGAGCACAGTGCCGCACAAATTTCCTATTAAATAGCCACTAAAACTCTCACGACACTCGTTTCATTTCTCTTTCCGCTATTATTGGCTAATTGTGATTTCTCCAGGAAAGAGGGGGAAAAGTGTAGATGAGTTATAGTATGGAAGCATTATTGCGTGGTTATATGGTGTCCTCCATTAACAACGTTCCCAATCTATTTTGCATCCAATTGCAAATGTTTTACTAATTTTTATGTTGGCTAAATGTACCAAGTTTTAAAAAGAATAAGCGAAAGTAGTTTGAAACTTGTTTCATTTAAATTTAATGTATAGACGACCCCATCCAATCATAATAGTAGGTGCCAACACTCAAAATATAGAATTGCAGGGTATCAGGCAAATTGCATAACGTTTTGACTCAATTTTTTTTATAGCTATTTACATTCCATTGGCTTTGTTCTTTCCAACCAACAAAATACTACTACATTGTGCAATCCACACACAATTCTATTTTCTACTTCTTCATTCTCATCTCTCTTCCACCTCCATTTTTACGCCACATATCATATCAATATTGTTTTATCGTTTTGTTATTTATTTATTATTATTATTATTATTATTATACGTTACGTAAACAAAATAAAAAATATATGTAGGACTTGAGTTGGATACATGTACATAAGAATGATAAAAAAGTAGATCGAGACAGGAACAAGAGAAGAAAAAATGAGAACTTGTTTCCTTTTTTTTATGTGTTTTCCTCTTATCACATCGTTTTGATTTTTGGATCTTTTCTTTGATTTGTTGCCTTTATAAGTACATGTGAAAGAATAATACCTACTCAAATAGTATAACATGTGACATGATGTGAATAACTGTAGCTACACCACACAACTATCTATATGCACTTATTGGATTGCGTTCCACTTTTCTTCTTCTTTTTTTGTGCTTTCTAATATCTTATTTCTTATTCTTCTCTACATTTCAACCAAAAAAGGAGGAAGCCAGAAGAAGACAGTAAAAAATAGTAGAAAAGGGATCCATGTCCAAATAATATGTAAATGTAAATAAATGTTTTTTTTGCTTCCTCTTCATGTTGTTCAGTGCGACAGCCTATATATAATGCATTATATTACATGTATGAGTAGCACAAGCAGTGATGTGTGATGGTGGTGGTATCAACGGCGGCGATGCGGTGGTAGTAGTACTGGTGGTGGTGGTGGTGGTGATGGTTGTTGTTGGTGCAAGTACATAATGCATAAGTTAATGGTCTCTTTTGAAGTGCACACATCAAAGACGAAAAAAACTAGCTTTCTCCTCTCGGTCCCTCACTCCTTTTCTTCATTTGAACGTAAAAATGCTACTGAAACTTTGCTCAGCTGAGTTTTTACAAGAACACGAAAAAAGAAGATGGCATAATAAAAAAACGCAATCGCAATATCTATTTATTGCTGGTGCTACTACACACTATTGCTGTTCTGCTCTTTCTCTGTGCTACATTTTTTTCCTTTTGTACTTTTTTCATGTGGACTGACATAATAAGAGACGTAAAAGCGCGCACACACACACACACACATAGACGGCCACCAAGGCATAATAATAATAACAACTGTAACAAAAAAATGCATTCTTTTACTGATCACAAATCATTCAAGAAAAATGTATGTATGTAGAATGTAGATACAGGACCAACAACAAAACCAAACACTAGCACACACCGTCAAAAACCACGCCATCATCATTTTTAGATACTTTTCTTCATTCTTTCTTTAATGCAAACATGGCTGGAAGGGAGAAGATGAAGAAGAATATTGTGTCTGTTGCTTTTATTTTGGTTGTGTGGAAATGGCGTGCGTGTGGGGTATATCAAATTATGTGGTGGGTGCTGCTGTGATATTCTTGCATACCACTTTTTTTGTCTCTTGCTTTTCTGCTGTTGTTGTCCCACAAAAGTAATAATAAAAGGTGAAATCTTTTGTGTGTGGAGAGAAAAAAAGGGAGCATAAAAAGAGCGATGACGACTATGACAAAAAGTATACAAACGGAAGAAAATATATGTGCGCATATTGTGCCATAATATGTTTACATGTTTAGGTATTCATATGAAATTTTTATATTGTAGATATTTTGGGGGTGTCCAAAAGTGGAGAAAATCAAACAAGATAATATGATCGTCATGCTGTTACACATATACCATATATGCTTGCTTGAATAGTGAAATTTTGCAGTAGCTTTTTTTTAAATGTTTTTTGTTACGATGACGCAATGTTTGGTTTTTCAAAGAGGGAAAAATCATGTTTTTTTCTTGGAAGATTGAAGATGTCTAGTCTAGTCATCATGATCGTGGCTTCATAAACAAAATATGTGGTGGTGGTAGTAGTAATAGTAGTAGCACAAAAATATCAACATTCAACATTTTCAAACAACCAGCGCTGACATAGTTGTTATGCATGTAAAGTGGTTTGGTTTGGTTTCCTATTATTCTCTTTGACGAAGAAAAAAAGGTCTTGAGGCAAAAGATGAAGCATGACGCTGAAAGAAGAAAAGAAAAGGTGGTGAAAGGTATTTTCACTTTTTTGTAATATTTGGTTTGGTATGCCTATGAAGAGATAAATAGACCAATAAATGATAAAAGAGTGAAGAGAAGTGCATATAGAAGGGGGTATGTACATATTTATGTATGCACAATATACATTTTGGTTTTAAAAAATAGTGGCTTCTTCTTTTCAGTCTTCATAACACTGTAGTAAGCGCCTGTTACGTAAAGTGTCTACGTATTACGATGATACGTCGCGTCGTAATGCTTTACGTAAATTAAGAGCAGCGGCAACGGAAAGTTTTATAAAAATGACAAGCTCTTCAAAAATATATTGAACAAAGCCAAAAAGCTAAAGAAAGAAGTGTGTCGTAGAATCAACAGAAGGTCAACAAAGAAAGTTAATTTCACTACTACTTGTTAGAATGGCGTTGGTGGTGGTGGTGGTAAACCCTTTCATTTTTCGAATGTTAGCTTGTGACTGGAGGCCACAAGCAAAATAAAAAAAGGAAAGGATGGAAAGCTGGCCCCTGGAAAATGGCATTTTGCTATTATTATTATTAGCGTGCTCCGCCATTTTTTATGCATCGTTGCACATATATCCGTTTTTTATAAAGCCCAACAACTGTGTGTATGTGTGTGTGTTCGTGTATTACTACTTGATGTAAGTGAACGTAATAGAAGTAGATCCTCAAAGAAGGAGAGAAAAAAACTAGTTAAAAAGAGAATAATGAAAGAAAATCTAGCAGAGAGAATTGGGTATACATGCAAAGCAAAATTTGTTCACTCTTCTTTTTTGCTTGTTCAACTTTTCGCCTGTCGGGTTAGACAATGCCAGTCCAGCTTATTATTATGAGAAAATAATGGACGATGATGATGACTACAACGACCATGAGAACAAACCTGACAAAATAGAATGTTTTTTCATTCTTTCTTACTTTCACTTATATGCATGCACACAAAGAAACTTACAGTAGACTGCACATACATACAATATTATACCGAAAGAAGTCAAGTCAACCTAGAAAGAAAGTAGTGGTGTTGTGTTGTCTGGAATATGACCACCGTCACCAGAGACCAGACTACAAACGACAGTTTGAAAGAGAGGGAGAGAGAGGGAGAGTGCAAAAGCATAAAAAGGACAGAAGGGAAAGAGTGCCTCCAGCAAAACTTTAGCACGTATATAATATGCCGTTTTGGTCTGGTAAGATTGCAGTAAACGGGATAACTATGGTTATATAAATAAGTACGCTAATATTAAGAATATGATAAAGTGTGAGTAGCCACAACACAAATAAAAGTGAATTTTTAGTCATTTAGTCAAGCCAAGAATGGTAAATATTCTCCCATCTCCCTCTTCATATAGGTTATATACAATATTATGTATATGTACGTATTATATATGTACTTGTTGATAAAATGGGCCGGTTTTTGTTTTTATGTGTGTGCACTTTTTTGGTGGGGGCTGTTGTTATTTTTGCTACTTATTAACTTTTCAAAGTCTTATAAGTGATCCACTTGACCCTTTTGGAAAAATAAACCCGTCTTCTCAAATAACACTCATCTCTCCTCTCCTTGTTTTATTCCATTGGCTCTTGAGCTATACTAAATAGCTAAAGTTGTGGAGTAGTAGTGCAAAGAATTAAAGTATAGTAAAGTGAAAAAATAACAAAGCAACCAGCAGGCATTAAAACAATAAACCAGAGACTGGGAGTAAAATAGATAAACATTGGGAAAAACGAGAAAGCTTTGGAAGTATGGTCGCATGGCATTTTATCCCACCACCACCACCACTACTACTACTACCAGAATTATTTTTTGTACATATCGAAACACGACAAAAAAACCATGATCATCATTATCATCACCGTAATCATGATCCTCCTCACATGAAGCAAAGGAAGAAGAAAAAAAAAATTAAGTTTCTCAAGTGTAACAGTCAGCAGAAAAAAAGTAAGAGAAACGTAAGTAAAAGGCATAGACAAACCATAACGAGTGGAACGAGAGAGAATGTGATTACGTGATCACTGGCACTGTTTCTACTACTACTGCTACTACTACTGCAACTGCAAAACCTATAGTTGTAGTAGAAGTAGTAGGGTTTCTTGCTTCCACACACGACAAGGGAAAGAAAGAAGTAGTAGGAAAATAGTTACTTGCTTAGTTGTGTTGGTTTGTTGGTAAGTGGGAGTGTGTATATGTGTGCGCGTTTTAGTGTGCCAGTGGAATGGTTTGGAGGAATGGAGAAGAGTGAGTATAGAAGAATAGTAAGACATTCTGCAGCTGCTGCAGCAACTTCTATAAGAGAAGAAACACACACCGTACCAATTCCACACCAGGGCCACACGATGAGAAGAGAGAGAGAGGGAGCTCTATAATACCATGCCTCCATGCACTACTTTATAACAACGGCAGCGGCGGTAGTAGCATTAGTAGTAGTAGCAGCAGCAGTTTCAAGTTTGAACTTCCATGTGCGATGATGATAATGCTAATCTAGAGAGAATGTGACGTCAATCCACCGAGAAAGAAGGCATTTTATACTTGGTTGCCTGTTTTCTATATAGTAGGAGCATTGGTCGTGATAGTAGTGGCGGGGATGATGATGATGATGATGTTGGTGGAGTGTTCCAAAAAGACCACTTTAACTTCCTTTAATAATAACAGTAGTAGAAGTAGTAGTGGTAGTAGCAGCATAGCAGCAGCAAAGAAGTAACGGAATGAACACTGAACAAATACACCACTTTCCAAAGAGCGAAAGAACGGCAGCAGCGTTGTCATCGTCCTCGTGGCATTATATGTGCTATTATGTCTCTCTCTGGCTCTCTTTGCATATTAAATGTAGGTATATTTGTATCTTCTCTTTTCTCTCTCTCTCTCTCTCTCTCTCTCTACTAGAAAGGATGTATACTAGTAAGAGATCCTATTCTCCTATTAGGGAGTGGGTAGACATACTGATTTGGTGAGACAAAATGCTATAGAGAGAGAAATAAATGTTAGAAGGGAAAAAAATTCTTGCGTTTTATGTTTTTCAATTGTATCCTCTTTTTTTTCCTTCATTTGTTTGGTTCCAGTCTAAGCGTACTACTGCTCTCTATGTCCGCCTCCTTTTTCCACTCATTCCTAATATATTTTTTATTTGAAGGGGACGTTAAGTTCGATCCAAATTTGTGTGCGTATTTAGAGAGATAAAGGAGCATACTTAGCAGTAAGTATGATAGTAGTCAACGTGGAATTTTTATGTTTTGTACCCGGACATTTTATGATTGCAGGAGTTACATACAGTAGTATTCTTGCAGATTTACTACTTGAAAAAAATATATAGACAGCAAGGTGCAGTTAGTTTTTATCCATGGTTCCATCATTATGCTACACATTTTTTGTACTTTCTCCCTACGTCCGCCAGTATACATATATATATATATTCACATGGGCACCGGCGACATTTTATTTTTACAGCTACGAAATTTGAAACGTCTTGGTGGTGGTCGTGCTAAACGTCACAAGGAAATTATATTCTGGACGACGTCGACAGGGGAATGGGATGGGAATCACGGAGAAGCATAATAGAAAGTGCCTGTGTATATGTACGCTTTCTTGTACTCATTGTTATGATATTTCTTGTCAGTAGCCTGACATTCCGTAAAAGAAGAAGAAGAAAACTCCGAATTTACTAAAGCAAGCAAGGCAATTTAATAAAGGCAATCCTACTTGTGGAGGTAAATGAAAATATTGTATTATTTTGCTAGATATACTCTCAAGGTTCCTCAGTTGTTGTTTGTTCCCTTTTGTGTTTATTTCATCTTGATAAAGATACAGATCATTTTTATATATAGGATTTTGGCTGTAAGAGTTTCTTCCAAAATTAGAAGATTGCAATGTAAGAATACTAAACATAACAGGATCTCTGGTCTCA